>WOFM01000126.1:586025-840034 GCA_011428145.1 Ericerus pela
CAAATTGATCCCTTTTGTGGCCCATTTGGGGATGAAGAATGGGTCAAATTGAGAAACAAACCCCAAATTTGGACTCGGCGCCTCAAAAAACATATTTGGTGATGTATCACCCAATGAAAGGTGAAAACTCAAAATTAACTCCCTTTTGGGGCACATTTGGGGATGAAGAATTGTTCAAATTGAGAAATGAACACCAAATTTTGACTCGGCGCTTCAAGAAACTTATTTTCTATTGTATCACATAGTAAAATGTCAAAACTCAATAATTTTGCTGGAGGAATATTTAGACATGCACCTCTAAGGAAGGCTAATATAGTACTGACAGAATGGTGTTATCTGAAATATTTATATAACTACAAGAAATACCATTTCCTAGACACTTTTGGGTGATCCAATTACGATGCGTTATTCCGTAATCTGACTTTTTTGATGAAAAAATTCCCAAATTTTGAAAAATATTTTTGAGTTATCTATGGGGAATTTTTAAGATTTCTTTGGCCAGTGTTATCTATATATATATAAAAGAGAATGTACGTCTGTTTGTCTTTTATGCATTACTACACCATTAATCTATATATATAAAAGAGAATGTATGTCTGTTTGTCTTTTATACATTACTACACCATTCATCCCATGGCCATGAAACTTTTGGAAGTTGTTGAGTATACTCCAGCGAAGGTTTCTGGCATAATATGAAAATAAAATTTCAAACAGTTGTCCAAAAAATTCTTAAAATATGTATTTTATTCAATATCGATATATCGAAAAAAAATATTGCATCGATCTGGTGAAGAACGTCAATACATTGCAAAACATATCGATGTTTGTTGTATACCTATGCGATAACAGTGACAATGATTTTGCTTTTAATTCTGTTGCATATGCATAGGATATAGTAATATTTTCCAAAACGGGGTAATTTTGAGTTTCCACTTTTTATTGTGTGATACATCACCAAATATGGTTTTTGAGGCGCCCAGACCAAATTTGGTGTTCTTTTCTCCATTGGACCTATTCTTCATCCTCAAATGGACCCCTAAAGGAGCTTAATATTGAGTTTTCACCTTTTATTGTGTGATACATCACCAAATATGGTTTTTGAGGCGCTGAGTCCGAATTCGGTGTTCATTTCTCCATTGACCATTTTTCATCCCCAACTGTGCTCCCAAAAGAGGGTTAATTTTGAGTTCTTACCTTTCATTGGGTGATACATCACCAAATATGTTTTCTGAGGCGCCGAGTCCGAATTTGGGGTTTGTTTCTCAATTTGACCCATTCTTCATCCCCAAATGGGCCACAAAAGGGGATCAATTTTGAGTTTCCACATTTTATTGTGTGATATCACAAAATATGGTTTTTGAGGCGCCAAGTCCAAATTTGGTGTTCTTTTCTCAATTTGACCCATTCTTCATCGCCAAATTGGCCCCAAAAAGGGATCAATTTTGAGTTTTCACCTTTTATTGTGTGATACATCACCAAATATGGTTTTTGAGGCGCTGAGTCCGAATTCGGTGTTCATTTCTCCATTTGACCCATTTTTCATCCCCAACTGTGCCCCAAAAGGGGGTTAATTTTGAGTTTTCACCTTTCATTGGGTGATACATCACCAAATATGTTTTTTGAGGCGCCGAGTCCGAATTTGGGGTTTGTTTCTCAATTTGACCCATTCTTCATCCCCAAATGGGCCACAAAAGGGGATCAATTTTGAGTTTCCACATTGTATTGTGTGATATCACAAAATATGGTTTTTGAGGCGCCAAGTTCAAATTTTATGTTCTTTTCTCCATTTGACCCATTCTTCATCCCCAAATGGGCCCCTAAAGGGGCTTAATATTGAGTTTTTACATTTTATTGTGTGATACATCACCAAATGTATTTTCTAAATTATTAAGTATATAAAACCAAAATTAGCATGAATACCTACTTAATAATTTGTACACATATGACCATAAAAATTTGTTTTTTTCTTTCTATTTAATTCACATAGAAGGTTTTTATGATAATATTTTTAATTTGGCAACTTAAATGCAAAAAACTGTCAATAGAGAGTGATCAATGGAAAAATTTACAAGTACTTACAAAGTTTTTTAGTAGCAACCAGAAAATACCAAATTAAGAAAATCTGACATACTGCAAAGTATGGGTTAAGTATAGTTCCCTCAAAAGTACCAAGGTAAAAATTTGGTACAAACTGTCATAAAAATTGTAATAAAATTTAACTCCTATTTAAAATGGAAGGCTTGAATTTTCTTGACCCTACTGAAAATTTTGTTATAAATGACTATTATTTAGGCTACAGCAGAAATGGGTGATTGTTATTAGTTGCTTGAAATTGCAACTTTAAAATTTTAAAAAAGAAAGTTGGCACAAATAAGCACAATTTAAGATAAAATAATGGGAAAAGTTTCAGCTCAAAATTCCAAAAGGGGGGGCTAAGACAAAACCTTCCTCACCCCTTATTTCAGTTAATAATTGAGCACAAATTATAAAATGGTTGGCACAAATCAGCACAAATTGAGCACAATCAGTTTGCAAAATTTAAAGCCAAAATTTGAAATGAGTGGGGCTGCATTTCCCCAGCCCCACCCAAATTTGTTTTGCAAATAACTAAAGATTTGAATGTACAGGAATTATAAGCTTGTTGGCACAATTAAGCACAAATCAAAAAAGAGTAGTGGGCAAAGTTTTGTATAAAAATTCAAAAATGGGGGGCTGAGGGGTAATCTTTCATTTTCCCTATCTGAGTTGGGAAGTGAGCACAAATTTTAAAATGGTTGGCACAAATTGGCACAAATTGAGCACAATTAGTATGCCAAGTTTTGAGTCAAAATTCAAAATGGGTGGGGCTAGCATTTTCCCAGCCCCACCAACAAACTTTTTTTTATATATTAAGAAGGGGGTGATAACAAATTCCAAAATTGGTAGCAAAATTTAGCACTATTTAAATCCAGTTGGTATGAAAAATTTTGGGTCAAAATTCAAAATGGGGGCCTGAGGGGAGACATAAAACCACAAATATTTTTGAAAGGGAATGAGTATAAAATTTTTAATTTGCAGCACAAATTTGCACAAATTAAGCACAATTAGCATGCAAAGTTTCAATTCAAAATTCCAAATGGGGGCTGACACATAAATTTCTGAGGCCCCTATATTTGAAAATAAATGAGCACAAATTCTAAAATTAACGGCACAAATTAGCACAAATGAAGCACAATTAACATACAAAGTTTAGAGTCAAAATTCGAAATGGGTGGGGCTAGCATTTCTCCAGCCCCACCCAGACTCTTTTGTTTATATCTAAGGAAGGGGGTGAGCACAAATTCTAAAATTGATGGCACACATTAGCACAAACTGAGCACAATTAGGCCAAAAATTTTCAGGTCAAAATTTGAAATGGGGGGCTCAGAGAAATGGACCTAACTTTTTGTACACACTGAAGGTAATCAGATTTAAAAACGGACGATACTACGACCATCCAAATAACTTTAGAAATCTATATGACTTGCAACCATCCATTGTCTGGACGACTTTAAAAATGGATGACAGGCAGCTGCGAATACCGCAAAATGAATTTATTCAAACTGGACTAACGTAATATGACTTTTGAAGGAAAACTAAACATGACTCCAGATTCATACACAACTCAATCAGATCTACAAAGAAAGGAATGAAATAAACTTCGATTCATCAAACAAATGCAGGGTAGTACGAAGATTTAGGGCAAGCACCAATTCAATTGACGAATCTGCAAACTTGAGTGAATAAATTTTTGCTAAATGACTGAATATTTTTTGATCCCAATAACATTTCTAAGGCTCTGCGAAAATCTAAATATCAAATTTGAAGCAACTAATTTGGTTATCCGCAATAGGGAGTTGGGAAACAGAAAGTAGGTATTGCACTGATCTGACTTTGGAGACTACTTTTCTAAAAGGAAGACGATTGTGTCACCAGCAGACTTTTTAATCAACCAGAATTGAAAAACCATGAGTAATCATTGAAATAATTCTTCCGTTATTTAAAAAAATGTTGCCACAGAGGGAAAGAAAACAAAAGCCCTATACAGGGCGTCTACTCACCTTATGCCACATCATTTTACGAACTTCGATGTAAGATATATTTTATAGCTGGCCTAACCCAATTACGTCCATACTAACTAAATTTAATACAATCAAAACAATACGCGGGTAACATGCGGTTGATGAAATACACACTTTCTTTACTACATTGGCACTTATTTATAACCCTGAAGATGACGTCTACTAACCCACATGAACCTTTCAATCGAGCATGGAACTCTTAATTTCAAATTTAATAGACATTGCACTTAAGAATTATAAAAGACCATCTGAAGTTGTCGACAGCTGATCAGTTATAACAAACTGAGAAGTTGTTCATTCTCCTTTTTTATACAATGTATGATTTTTAAACATCTTCCATCGTGGTTTGGCTCAGTTCAAAGGGTTAAAGTCAAAGGTTAACTGAAGCTGTTCTTAAGATTTAGTATTGAAAGGGATAATGGGTGGAATCGGAGTTGAGATCACAAAATTTTGTAAGTTGCTTTAAAGTATCTAAAGGAAATAAATATATTTTAAACCCTATTTTCTCTCGATAACTATTGAGTTTCCACGAAAAGGTAAAAATATACCTTTTGTTGGGGAATTCCCCCCAAACAGGATGGTAGGACCAATTTTTCGATACGACGAAAGGGTTAAAAAGATATGGCTATTCAAAAAATGACAATCACCACATTTTTCCCCAAAAATTTTGGTAAAACTTTCGAAACGAAGTGAAAGTAATTAACATAAACATTTGTTACTCTGTAACAAATTTAGCTGATATTACAGCAAATTTTTGATCCCTCCCACTTTCGGGGACTATAACTCGAAAAGGAGATCTTAGCATATTTTGAGTTACTTTTTCGTTTTCGGAACGCTTAAATTCTGATCACCAGTATTGGTAAGGGTGAACTTTAAAAAAACAACAACAAAACAACAAAAAAACAAAAAAACAAAAAGACAAAAACGTAACCCCACCCCTCAAAAGTACCAAATTTCTAAACCTGATTTGGAGTGTATGGTGCGAGTTTGACAAAATGTTTTCTTCTAATGATGGGATCTTATTTGAATCACAGGCCTGTAGCCTGTTGAGAGAATCATGTTATCATTTTGGCATTTCCCTTCACGAAATTTGATATTTTGCAAATTTTTAATTAAATAAACTTTTCATTATTTCCTTTCTACCAAAAACGTTCTATAAATTGTTCTTTTCGATAAATATATTACTTTTTTGATTTTCTTCACTTCGCAGAACAGATACTGAACTAAAACCGCCTTGTTGGACTAAAAACTAACCGCAAACAAACATAGTTTAGACGTATAACTTTAAGCGCAGCAATTTCTGCTTGCAATATGGAATAGATCCAATAATTTGCAATAGGTAGGTATTCGTATTTTTTTATTTTATTTTGGAAGAAAATGAATAGTAAGTTTAACGCAGCCGTCAATAACAACAAAAATCTTTCAAAGAAAATCAAAACCGAGATCAAAATAATGGTAACTGTGCGCTTTTGGACTTGCATTCGCTCATAACTAAGCTAGTTGGAATTTATGGAAATTTCAATCCGAAGTTTCTGCTAGACATACAAAAGCTCCACCATTCAGGAATATAAAACGTGATCCATAGAGAAGAGGAACAGAAGTAAGGTGCTTTGCCCTCCTCGAGGCTGGACCAATAACTACGAAAGTGTCACCGAATGCCCGGCGGTCTACAGCACGCATTCTGTCATAAAATGCGCAAGGCACTGGTGACCGCTCAAGCGGATACATAGTAAAATGCGCGCACACATACACGCACTAACCAACGCAAGAAACACGCTTAATTAAGATCTATGCGAATTGCGTACGCCACGATCGCGCGATATTCACGCGCGCCACACGCCTCAAACCTGGAGCCTGGAGCCGCTCGTATCGCTAGGCGAATGAACGCGTGCGGCTATAAAACGGCAATAGCAGCAGCGGCAGCAGCAACAACAACGACACCTCAACCTCCGTCGTATATTGCTCCGAACACACAACCATAGAGAATAGAATGCATGACTAAAAATGCAACACACACGCGTGCACACGCACACACACACACACACACACTCACGCATATAATGTCGCAATGAGAGTTCTATGCCCATTACGTCACAATGAATTGTCGTTTTAACTTCATTTTTTCATCTGTACACATTACAAACGGTACCTACATAGACTCTTGACTATATTATACCACTGCATAGGTACTGTACAAATATTTTTCCCCCATTTTCTCACCATCCCCACCCAGCTCCAGCGAATACAGTACAGCAACGAACAGCAGCGCACGGGCACAATAATAATAACAACAACAATAACAACAACAACAACAACAACAACAACAACAACAACAACAACGAAAACAACGTAACCACCGCAGTAACCATCGACTTGCCACCACCTCCACCCTCGCTAAGAACGTTTACCGTCTTCACCACTTCCTCAGTGGCCTGGCCCGAACCAGTAAAATGGTGCAACTGGTTCGCACCAGCAGCAGCCGCGGCAATGCACACAATCGATTTGACGACGCTCGAACGAACCATTTCCAACCTGGTCACTGATCGCCGTCAGCCGACACACACCATCGTAAAATTGGTAACTTCCTTTTAGAGGCGCAAAAATAAAAATTTACCACCAAGGCTAAAAAGATAAAAATATTACGCAGTTCATTTTTTTTTTTTTTTTTTTTTTTTGAAAAAATTTAAAATCATCGTCCCCGAACTGCATAAAAACGGATTCTGAAAATAACGTCTTACGTGTCTCTTGCGCCGTACAGATCACCATAAGCGCAACGAATATCATTATTTATTCATTCGATCACAAAATAAATCTTGACGTCAAAAATTATCAAAAAGCAAGTGTGCAGATATAAGATACGGAGGAGTAATAAAATAATGCACGTAAAACATGCGAATACGTAATATATTATGTCGACGTTCGTACTTCGTACCTACGTTTAATCTCCTTAAATTCGAAGAGAACAATGACGTGGTCAACGTTTTCGACGTTTATTTGATTTGTGGGACATTCCCCAGCCAACTGAATCACAGAGCAGAAAATGTGGTCGAACATGAAGAGTCCAGAGAATTATCGACAAGAGCGGAGGGAAAGAAAACTAATTGTTTTTAAATAGGTACGAATTCGGCATTTTCAACCGTATTCATAATTTTATTTGTAGACCTACAACTTGATTTTTCCAAAAAATTTGGATGCGATGATGATTTGATTGAATATGGCCTGGAGATGTATTACAAGTATAATTTGGGACAAATAGTGTTTAAATATTTTTTTCAGAAATCCAAAGAAGTTTGCAAAGCTGACGTCAATATTCGCGAAGCTACAGTTGGTATACTAAACTCTGACTTTTCTTGAAGAATTTGTTCACATAGGATTTAACTTACGTATCGCGAAGGGAATAAAAGAAACCTGGAGTGCCAGCAAACGTCAGATGATTTAAGTGAACGAATCAAGTTTTTCATTCATTTATGTTGGGAAAATGAAATTCACAGACACTGTTAACCGATTTTTCAATAGTTCATACACCCATCTACCTACATCTTCCTGCAATAATGAATTACTTAACATTTTGAATATCTCTACTGCGCTCAACCGCGGTATATTCCAATAATGTCAAACTTTGCAATGACTTCTATTTGAAAACCAGTTGATTATTTCGCTCAAATTCAATACCAAACCAGTCCTCAATAGTCTTTAATTGTCATAAAAATTTCAAGCCAAAATCTTTTGATTTACCGAAGTTATCGTGATGAAAACATGGTGGGTTTGCAGCAATTTGAGAACCCTTTCCTCTGAAACTAGCGGATTAATTTCAAAAATTCTAACACAAATGTGTAGCCCATGAAAGCTTCTACCACTATCCCCAGTTTTCATTGCTATAGGTTAAACAGCGGAGGATACAAAGACTCCAAAAAATGGCACAATGAGCGAAAAGTGGAAATATATACGTACATGCATATATTGTGTACAGAAGAATTTGAGTGGCCTATTTATTTGTGATTTACGACTCGCGATCTGCGCTTTTCCACTGGTCCACACCCCCTGGTCCCGTCATTGCACTGAGTGCAATAGTTGTAAGGAAAATACACTAAAATTATAACATCATTGTACCTAGTTTAATCAAAAACTGAAAGACTTGGCAAGTATATTCAATGGAAAGCTTTCTTATCTTTGATTCCGAAAACTTATTATATACGGCACCTCAGAACATTAGCGTTTAGAAAGTTGAGAAAATTAAAGAACAAACGATAGACAAGAAAATACGAAACTGTGGAGACTTAACCTCGACTTTGAGGCCTCTTTTAGTAACATAATAACACATTCGCTGAAAAATAAACCAAATCATTACAGCAGTTTTTTCAACGAGGCTTTAGAAGAAATCTATGTTTTCAACTACAGTAAGGAGGAGACTTTTAAGCAATCTTACGATTATAAAAAATTCCTAAAGCAAAGCAATAACGAAATAAAATACATAATCTCTTTCCGTCACAATAACTTGGGGCCATATTCTAGTCGTCATATCTTTGTATTCCTTTACACTAAGTGCATTTGGATAAGTGACTTCTCTAAAGTGATCTCCTGAGCAAACTTAGGTTTTCTCCTTAATATTCATACTTCAGTGGAAAAAATGGTATTTTAAAAATACTAGAACTATTGAGTACATTTATTTTTTCCTTTAAGAAGTAGTTCACCTAAGTAAACAACTAAGAATATGGCCTTTGGTTTTAGATAAATTACGCTAAGGGAAACAAGAAGCAAAACTAGATTTTAGATTTGATTCGTGATTGGAATTGTAAAATAAAAGATTTGATCAGAGATCTTTATACTATAACCAGATATTAAACTCATAATTTCATGGGGACAAAATGTAAAGCCAACCACCGCCATCTTTGAATTGGGCGTAAGCACTAAATAAATACATGGGTAGAATAGGATTTTTTGAGTAAGAATGGAATTTTATAAGGGGTAAATTGCATTCATTTTGGTTTTAGGTATATTATATATCAGCCCTGAAACGCCACTTAGTGGCGCTTTGGCTTGTGCAGTCCCTGGATTTTTTCTTGTAACACGGTAGAATTTGTTGCTTCAGAGGAGACAGCAAACAATTTTTTTCATGTCTGTGTGTAGCTGTGTATGGAGTAGCACATGCGCGTCAAATATGAGAAAATAATTGGTGAAATAATATCGGGGAAATAATTTTGTGAAATAATTATCGGCTTTTTACATTTAATATAGTGATTAAAAATAGACGTAATAAAATAATTTTTTTTAGTTCATAAATAAAAATGTGATATTATTACTTTATTACCTCTATTTTTAATGTATAATATGCCTAAAACCCAAATAAAGGCAATTTACATATAAAATACAATTTAAAACAAAAATACTATTCCACCATGTATTTATATGGTGAAAAGGAACATTCTCAGGTATGAAGAGCGGAGAGTATTTTAACTTTAAAAGAACAAAAGACACTCAGTTTTTAGGGGCAGAGTATCATCAAAAATTTTGAGGGTGATTCCCCCATATTATCTGATCTTAATATATTTTTTCGAAAAAGACCAAAAGATTAAGATATTTCTCAATCTTCTATTTAGGGGAGTGGGAGGCTGATTTAATTTTAAGCAAGTTCAGCTATCAGTCCTCCAAACACCATTTCAGCCAGTTGTCCGCTCATTGATAACACTGAGCAAATTGTGACATTAAGAGTTGCGTTTTATTCAATTCTGATGTACTTTAACGAACAATACCAAACGTCGATTGTCAAAAATACTGAATCATCGAATGGGTTAAATTCTCGTATGCAAATAGACTTATACTGAAGAATCGGAGTAATTACAAACCTGAATTTGTTGGCCAGCCGATGGATGAGCCTGTTGGTGTTGCTGCATATGTTGTGAAGGATGAATTTGATGAGACTGCGGCAAATGATAATTTGGCATGTGATGGTGGACCAGCGGCTGCCTTTGCGGCTGCATCGGCTGAGGCGGAGGTGGCTGCGGAGGTGGAGGCTGCTGTTGCTGTGGCAGTGACGGTTGCTGCTGCTGCGGCATTGGTGGCGGTGGCTGTTGTTGTTGCGGGGGTGGTTGACTATCTTTGGGATCGGATGAAATTTCCGACAGGAAGGCCGACAATTCATCCTGCGAAATGTCACTAAGGTCGAAATTTAGGTCGGCCACGTCGATGAACTCGCGCTGCTCCTGCTTGAAGGTCAGCTGGGGGGTCATGGAGGGTGAATTCAGTGTGGGTACGGCGCCAGCCGGATGGGTCGGCGGTGTCGATGGTATCGCTGCATTTTGATTGACGATTGATGGTTTCTTATCTTCGATGTCGTTTTTCAGCGACGGGTTCATACCTTTAATGGTAACATTGGTTGAGATCGGCGAGCCAAAAATTTCTACCGACTTCGCCACGTTCGGGTCCTGAGATTTGGGCGGATTATTTTCATCTTCTCGAGGTTTTTTCGGGAAAAATCCCTGGAAACAAAGAAAGAAAATCGGAAACGATTAGGAAGGCATATTACAACAAAAATCTATCTGTTCGCGAACGCCAGACACAGATTATAATCTGGCGGATGAAGAGGCACTCAAAGCAAGAGGCCTTTTCAACTTCTCAAATTTACTGTAATTTTATTACAATTAATATCATGCTAACTATCAAAAATTCATAATCAGTAACTCGTTGACCCCAAAACAGGATAAATTAAAATCAATACACAATATGGCGAATTTCCTGTTTTAAAATATCTAGATGGAAAACGGACTACACGTACTCAGAAACTAACAACCGATTCGTAACCAGCATAGGTACAAATAATGGTGACACACATCTAAGGGCTCTTAACCTATAACAAGAAAATTGTTTTGGTGTCTCTTCAGAGTTTAGTCTCAGTTCATTTGAATTCATCAACATGCATATAAAATTAACTTCCTGTACATGAAACTTCTCGTGCAATTTTTTTGCAATAAGCACAATATCGATCGCATACAATTTCTTCATGATGCTTTCTCATACTTTTTGAGTACCTACGAAATTTCTTTAGTTGTCAAAGGTCAGATATTTTTACTACTAAGTTAGTTTCAATCAATGCTTCTTAACACTAAAGTTTATAAGTAAGAAATGAGAACTAGTCAATCTTAATCCTTCAGATATTTGGATTTTAGTGCAAAGCAAAAACTAATTATCATATCGATCAGACAATCATCGCCTCAATTACTGGTTACTTTTTCTGATAGGAAAAACCTCAAAAAGGTGGTATGATTTGAAGATAATTCGGATTTTAGGTTTTTTTCATCCTTTCGATCGTTCATTGAGTGAAATATAATGCAACCTCCGTATTTAAAATTAAATTGAACATAATCACCAATAAATTAGGTCATAATTAATTTTTTTACCAAAAAAAAAAAAAGTGAAGTTAAATAAAAGTTTGTGAAAAATGAAAATTTTCTAAATTAAGAAAAAGTACCGGGTTTACCAAGCTTTGCTCGGATGTGGAAAATGGAAAAAATTTTGTAAATGTAAATCAAGCTGGGGGATTTCATTAGCATATTTATAATACCTCTCGAGAACTAAGATCAACCCAATATTAAACTCATTATTCATTAGTCATAAATCATAATAATTATAAGCAGCCTAGACCTAACACAAGTTGTTAACAAAACCATTTCTATCCGTTACTTTTGAGTTAATCACAAATTTCACCGTTAGCTGTTATCACTTCGACTAATGGATAGACTGAGCTGCTCATATCTCCGTTCAACGAATTTTCTCACACTTAGGACCTATCTAAATAGTTTTCTTACACTCAAAAACTCATCTTATCTCGTAATTTTTATCTAATTTATTGGTCTAATTCTTCAGATCGCGACTACCCATACATACACATACAATATTATTGCTCGTATTACAGTATAGGACAGGATAGGAGGATAAAAATCCTGTCAATTTTCACATTTTCCACTCTCTCAACTTGAATTTTTTAGAGAAGAGGTTAATGTCCTGGAAAAATAATGGAAAACTTGGCGCCTTATTAAGTGGTACTAACACCTTCCCCTTGGGTGCATGCTATTTACAGACTACTTCTGAAATTATAAAATTACCAACCTTTCCCTAACTTGGGGACCCCACGCCCTTCGTTTCCAGTTCAGAATTATGACATTAGAAACAAAACTTTTCTGCCGGAAGTTTTTCAAAAATAACCTTCCACATAACAAATACTTGTTCAATGACAAAATAGCATTATATTTGACAATATAAATTCATGATTTTTCTCTGACATTAAGTTTTTGTTTTTGCTAATTTTACATACAATACCGAGGAGAATAATGTTGAAAATTTATACCTATTTCATGTTTTTCAACTTATGGGCAAATTTTACGAAACAAAAAAAAACAAAAAAAAAACTTTAACGACTGAAAATCCCATAAATTTATGAAAATTCAGTGGTCATTTTTATTTATTGTAACAATTATATGGAAAGATTACGCAATAAGACATATTTATCGAAACTAATCAGAGTCCATAATACTGACTGAGTATATTCGAAAAAACTAGCGCAGCAAGCCTCGCAAGAGAAAGTGGGATTTCGAGAGAAAGAATTATGAATTTTGATGATTACATTAATTGTCTAAGTTCATATGCGTTAATAGTATGTTATGATTGTATGAAATGTGTTAGCTGCTGACAAAATATTAGACAATGTAAAATATAAAAGCATTTTTTCTTGAAAAAATGAAAAACAAATTAAGATGATGATGTATGGTACATCCTCATATAATTTAAAATAAAACCAATGAAATATAGGCTAGTAAAGTTATGAAATAAAAAATAAAAAAAAACATCAGCATGTGATTAATTTTTATAATGTTAGAAAAAAAAGGGAAAAATAGTTTTACTGGAAGTACCGTACAGTCGATCCGCAATGAATATTTATTTCAAATTTTGTACGTATGGTTCCAAAATTCCATATTTTAAGATTAACATAAAAACAAAAATAGCATTATCGAGAATATCGCCCGGCTGATCCGCGCCACAGTTAGAAGCGGACTACAACAATCAAAATAAATATTTACTCCGAATTTTGTGGCTATTAATGCAAAACTGAGCATTTTATAGCCAAAATAAAAACAAAAATGGCGGTACCGGAAGTACCGTCAGGCCAATCTGCATTAAAATCAATAAGTCTGGTCCTTGGCTCAGTAAAAATGTTCGTATCAGATTTCGTTATCATCGGACAAAAATTGCGATCTGTACCATCGGAACGAGAAATTGACTTTTTTATATATATATTTTTTATTATGAATTTGAGCTATTAGTGCCAAAATTTTTTTTAAATCATGAAACAAAAAACGTACCCACCCTCAACCCTTAAGGGCTAATGCCGCACTCAGCGTAATGAGTACATTTTTTAAAGAAAAACAACTTAAAAATATTTGTTCTGAATTTCGAAATTACTCAGTTTAAAACCATTAAAAACAAAAATTGACTTGAAGGAAATACCATCCTATCGATCTACACGAAAACTGGCGGAATGTTATAATCAATTGTAATAAATATTTGTTCAAAATTAAGCATTTTATAGTCAGACAAAAAACGAAAAGAAATATTTTTATCAGAAGTAACCGTCCAGTCAATCCGCACCAAAACTGATAGTATGCTAAAATAAATTATAATAATTGTTTGTTTCAAATTTCGTACATATTGTTCCAAAATTGCGCATTTTGTGACTAATATAAAAAAAAGCAATACCGGAAGTACCCTCTGGCCGATCCGCGCCAAAATTGATAGTGTACTACAATAAATTATGATACAAAATGGTTCCGAATTTCGTGGCTATCGATGCAAAATTGATATTTTATACCCAAAATAAAAACAAATTGGTGATACCGGAAGAAACGTCCAACCAATCCGCATCAAAATTGATAAGTCCAGTCCTTGGTTTAGTATAAATGTACGTACCAAATTTCGTGATTATTTGATGAAAATTGCGACCTGTATCGCAGGAACAAAAAATGGAGTTATATATATATAACGAAAAACGTACCCATCCCCAACACTGGGTGCTAATATCGCACCAAACGTAATAAGTATATTTTCTAAAGAAAACCGACTTAAAAACAGATGGTTATGTGAACCAGAAAGTCCATATTTTCTTCACAATCTCTCCATTATTTCAACTTTCAAACGAAATTATCTACAAAAATGACAGATAGACGTTGAAACGGATATTTTTTGGCGCCTTTATAACTATTGAAATCGTCAGTTTTCACTAACGGAAACGCATATCAAATCTGTGAAAAAAAAGAAGAAAATGCAGTTCCAAGAAAAAAATTACTATTTTTCAATTTATTTTCTTCCATAACGGATCGAACATAAAATGCAACGACAATCCTACACAAATAAGTTCACGGATAATAAGAGAAAAAATAATTTTATTTATTTTTCGTTATTAGCATAGGCTACGTCATTGATTGTTCTAATCATACTCTGCCACAACGCGGAGTACCTCACATTCTATTCAATTACCTACCTATATAATGTCGCAAACACACTAGCATTTGTTTTTTTGTTATTTCGTTACACCAAGTAGTTCTAGCTACTCTCTTCGCCTTTCGGCTAAATTAAATTTACAATTTACTTTGGGAGAATTTTCTGATCGACCTTCTTCACCGCAGTAAGCTTTTTCCCCGCCTCTCTCGACTAGACGCACGCTATGGAAGCGCGGACAAAATACTAATTTTCTATCGCTTTTCTAGGAATTCTTTCGTCGAGCGTCCTTCAGTCTATGCAAACGAGATAAGTACAATATTTCGACAGAAAAATTTGGAAAAAAAAAAAAACTACCAGCTGGGAAGACCGTCTTCACAATAAAAATTGACAATGAAAAACGTTTTAGAACACAGTGTAACGCCGACGATATGGGCAGCTATAATTAGATGTCATAGTATACTGCGCATTGTCACCGCTTTATTATCTTCATGCGGACACGTTTCGCTAATTACAGCATAAAATCGTCAACAATCTTATCGACGTTATCCGTATTTAATTTGTGCACTTGTCAATCAACCAGTTACCGAGCCACCATCCAAACGATCCGATTGTTTACGACTATTCAACCAGATACTTTTGTGAAAACCACGCGCACCGAAAGATTTGAGGTTGGGGGGTCATGCGGATGGCATAAAATGCCGGCGTCGAGACCACTGATTTTAATTAAAATGTACGAGAAATGTATTTTTTTTAACGCAACCCACAAACACCCACAAATACGAATATTTAGGCGA
Organism: Ericerus pela; assembly: GCA_011428145.1. NCBI lineage: Eukaryota > Metazoa > Arthropoda > Insecta > Hemiptera > Coccidae > Ericerus > Ericerus pela. Next base: position 601,408 of record WOFM01000126.1, read on the forward strand.
AAAAAAAAAAAACTATATTCGAAGAAAGTCATACAACAGCTTATAAAGAATGTTGAATACGACTTTTTCAAAAAATTTACTTAAAGTATATTACATTCAAATTTAAGATGTTAAAACAGAACGCGGTTCTTTGGCTGCAAAAATCTTGTTAAAAAAAAAAATCATAAAAAAATCGGGAGAAATTTATTTTGAACATAGCGACAAAAATGCTCCATAAATTGGAAACCTTTATTCTACATATTTTGATCTTCCACAGGAAGTCGGGAAACATGATTAAACATGAAATTAATAAAAATATTCTCCTCACTAGGGAATTTTAATTTTATGGTTGATAATTTTCTAACGTAACGAGAGCTAATCTGAGAGGATCAGCATTATTTTTCCAAACAAACACCCATATTTCAGAATATTTCTTAACGTTAAGTTAGACTTAAGCACTCGTTCGACCAGGTATATCCTATACTTATACATAAGAATTACAGATAAAATATTACTTAAGTATCGTTCTAGAATACGGGTGAAAGTGTCTTGAGACGATAACAAGGTACAATAAGCGTAAGGGTGGTATAATATGCTACCTCTCATGAAATTCAAGGGGTAAAAATAGGCAAAATGTGCGGCAAACATTTTTTATACATAAGAATGTAACTCAACGAGGTAGACATAAAAGCGTTCTTGAAAAAATAGCTTGTTTTCAAAATTGAAGGTCAAAAATAAACTATTGTACTGGTACAGTTTTGGTCTTAATATTAGTTGGCACTTATCATTTGAAACTTTATCATTTGATGGAGTTACGGTATTCGAACAGCAGCAAGACAGTTAGAGGGTTGAGTAGGTAGTTTTCAAGGTTAGACATAATTTCCAAATTTTGGTTTATTTCAGAAAGACTATTTATAGTAACGTTGCAAGTCTCACTCGCGGGAATGTATAATTTCGCTGAACGCCGAATAGGGCAGAATTCCTCAAATGGAACTTTCACCTTTAGAGACCAGACGTGAACGACATCCAAATTTTGGAAAAGTCATCCATCGCCTTACTTCTGAATGAATAAAGTACATCGTCTCGAACGAGATTGAAAAAATGCAGACGATTCTCTTGAACTTTGACTCGCCGAAGATCGTCAGCAGCATTCAATGACACCAGGACCAATCGAGTAGAATATTCGTTACACGCTCGGATTATTATTTGCCTATTGCTCGCCTATAGGTACAATACACAGCCTACACAATGTACGGAGGTAATGTATACAATGGGGACGGCGACACCATCGACGTTCGAAGCGTATAAAAAAATAGGAAAAAATAAAAAAATAAAATAAAAAATACGGTGCACACTCGACGAGCTTAATTTGTGGCCGTACAAGATGGATGGATAGGTGGGTACTGGGTACTGGGTACTGGTGTGGCGGATGGAGTATGGAGTACGAACTGCGTACGATGGCGAGTGTCTGGCAGCAAGCTGGCAACAGGTGTTTACCGCCGCGAACGCTCGATCCCACTGGATATAAAGAGTGCCACAGCCAACAGTGGTCTCTCTGTTCTACTATTACATACCTGCCTGCCTGCCTACCTACTCCTCGTTGGTATACATCCGCTCCTCACCGAGCACATACACATACACACTCACACGCACAACGCACATACGCACACTCAGCCACACGATGTTCAATACACCATGACGGCATCAACCGTTAAAGGTACCTGAACTGTACGCCATAATCGTGAGCATTTCGCTCGTCTTCGTCCTAAAAAAAAAAAACCTATCACTCTCTATCCATCTCCCTATCGTCTCTTTCTCACTCTTTTTCTCTTTTATTCGTCCGATTTCCATTATTTCTTTTCCTTTTCATAGGCCGATTCAACGGCACATCATCGGAAATTACGTTCTTCTGGCTGAGTATCACCACCACCACCACCGTCACTGTCACCACCAACTCCAACTAAACATCTTGCATGAATACCAATTAAATAGCCAAGAAAAGCAAAAAAAAAAAAGCCCGATCAGGCTCAATTTCAGGATTTTTTTTCTTGGGGGGAGGGGCGACTGAATCACATTTTATAATATTCGTGAATTTTTCTGGGAGTGGTTAGCAATTTTTTACACATTTCATGGATGTAAAACTTGAAAAACCGAGTAATTGCGGTTCCTTTAACATTGGGAGATTATACTCCAACTCTGCCTTAAGCCCGATTAAAAAACGATAGTAAGAAGAAACGAAATCGATAAATGACGACAATAGTTTCGGTTCGATTTTTTTGAAAATATTTGTACGGATTTGCGTCGCGACGAGCGCGTAAGTGAAAGCGGTGAGGGACCCGAACCAGAAAATTGACTTAAAAATTAGCTAGCCAAGCCATGTCGATGCCTCTGCTGCTACCACACGGCATCATCGTAATCTTTTCGTGGCATTCGTCCAAGAAACTGAAATTATTCTGGCTAATTTCGCAGCACGTCAAACATGAGAAGAGAAAAGTAACCAAAAATATAGGAATAAAAAAAAAAAAAACCACAACAAAAAACAAATAATATTCTAAATGCTTTTATAAGATGCGAACACATGTCAACGTTAACGCCTGGATTCCTTGTGAAGGTGGCTGTAAGACGCAACGCGCGCGATGCTCCGTGAAAGCAGGTGGGAGATACACCAAATATCACCATCACCGCACCTGATGGTGCGTCGACAACTCTGTATAGACGGATTTAGCATGAAGAGATCTGTAGCCACAAAATTACCGCAAAAATATGTTTCGAGAAAATGTTCAGGATAATAAAACTTTGAGACCAGAAGCGGATCTGGCGGGTGCCAGTTCAGCGAAATTGGCCAGGTCCTTTTTCTTTTGCCTGAAGTCTTTGCGGGCCTTCGTAGCCACATAAAAATTAACGAGAAGAAATTTGAAATAATTAAAATGGGCCTTTTCAAGTATTTTGTACCTTAGCTTCTTAACAGTTGTTTTTCTTCGAAATCGGCCATTGGTTGAGTTCTTCTCCACGACGTTGAGTTGACGTGTACGAAAATTCACCTTTCAACTCGGCCATAGTCTACCTTTCCGGCGTTTTAGCATATTCAACAAATATCTCCTGTCAGAGATGAAAATTTCTCTCAGGATGTAAGGTTTATTACAACTTTTTCCCGAAACTAGCCTTTCTTCGATCTGACTGGAGAGGAGAATTAGGAAGGATATACTTTCTGCAAAAATTATTTCGTCCATGCCTGTAATGTACCAAAAGTCGTAAACGTTCGAGGAAATAGAATTTCGTCCTCTTAAAAATCTTTCACCTCGACTGATGCTCAAGTCATGGGCCTGTTTCCGGGGCTTATTATCCAGGCTAAAAATAATTTTTTTGAATATTTTTAATTGTCATTATTCAGTTTGAACATCCCGTGAAAAATAAAGGTGAGTAAAAAAAACTGGTAATTAAAATGTTTTCTTCATTTATTATGGACTGTGACCTTTCACTTCTATTAACGAAGTGCACCAAAAAAAATTCCTTGTTTTGAGCCAACTTTCTGACTCGTTTTCAACGTAATGATTACTTTTTAAAAAATACAGTCGTACCTATAGGTAACCTTTCACTAATGAAATAATCAATTTCGTTAGGTGAAATAGTTGAATTTACCCAACTCATCCACAAGCAGTCGTGGCCGAGTGGTTAAGGCGTCTGACTAGAAATCAGATTCCCTCTGGGAGCGTAGGTTCGAGTCCTACCGACTGCGACACATCTTTAATTTTGGATTGAATTTATGTAATTTCATTTTTATTTTCGTCGTACAGCGAACACAATAAAGAAAACCATGGCAATTATTATTCAACCTCATTCAGACACGTAAATGTGGATAAATGCAAAAATTGAAAAAATAAATTTCATAAAATTTACAACTAGATTAATCCTGAATTATTATTTTTTTTTTGAAGTTTTATCGATTAGTAGTGAGGTTTTGGGGCATATGAGGATCGCCTGTTGACAGACCATCTCAAAATGGATCCACGTCATTATTTTGATTATGTTCTTCTTTTCTTACTCTTCGGTTTTTTTTTTTGGTTTTTTTTTTTTTTAATCATAAATATGACGAAAAATTTGACAAAACGAAAAAAGACCCCGCCCAGCATTCCAATACATAAAATATCAGTTAACTAAAAAAAATTTCAAAAAAAATTTTCTAATTTCATGTTCTAACTTACATCTCAAGCGTGCAAAAACCCAACTTAACCACTAAGCCAGGGCGGCAGTTGTTGAAGTTGGTTTTTCACAGGCATACAATCACATGATCAGATAGAAATATAAACGAGACATATGAATCTACTTTACGATGGTCTATTAACAGGCACTTCTGGCATATGCCCTTCTAAACATAACTTTGTGGGCATATGTAACTTTTCTCACTTGTTTCACTTGCTCATAGGAGTCAAATTTGAAACTTCGAAAACCTACATAGAAGAGATTTAGATTTATCAGCTTTTTTTACACAATTCGCAAGCTGCGAAAAAATTGGTTATCAACTCCGGTACCTTCTTCTTTTGAAATTTTCTCATCATAACCTCCAAGCAGCCACAAAGTGACAAGTAAGGGTAGATGAATTCATTTTACATAGTTAACACTGATAGTTTCATCCAGTATCCAGGTGTGAAATTTGGCACTAATTTTTATAAATAGACTATAGTTTTTTAGATTTTCTTTCGCACTTTATTCGTAGTTTTATAATACATGATGGTAACCAACACGGATAATTTCCAATTGTGTATCTGGAAAAATTCTGAATTCATGCCGATATATGCATATTTATGAAATTCCATTCAGAGATGTAGATGTTTCACAATCACTTCCAGTTTGATAAATTATTATACTGAAGTCTCGCATTATTTTCCAGTTTCTTAAATTGATATACCATTCACTGATATGGAATAAATCCATCATCTTCGTTAAATTTTCCCATACGGTAATAATGATTTTTCAGACAGGCCCTTACTGGAGCCAAATTTCCTAAAACCAAAATTTATCATTATTTTTTCTTCATTTAATAGGTCCTATATATGATGATAAGAAATAAGGTTAATGTTTCTTTTTTTTTCTCACCTATGAGAATAATTTTATTCTGATGACCAAAATGAAGAAATTAAATTTTTTATGATTCTGGTTTTAATTTGAGTACTACTGTGATAGTTTTCTTCATAATAGTTCCACACAGTATGTGATATGAAGACTGGAGATTGATAATTTTATTGAAAGAAACTTTATAACTCCTGTTATGGATCCATATTTCATAAATCTTTGAATTTTAAAAATTTGTTATTTCAGAATTCATTTTACCAGATTGAAAAGTTTTCAAATGATGATTCTCACATTATAGCAGTTTGTCTAATTATGTAGAATAAATTCCAATAAATGTCGTATAAGTATCTCTCAAACTGTATCATCTTCATTCAGTATTCGAGGATGAAATTTTATTTTGATTTATGGTAAGGGACCATATTTTTCTGAATTTTGTTCCACACCCCATTTTTCACTTTTTCGTATTATAATATATGGTAGCAAGAAAATTATATAATTTCTAATTGGATTTCTGAGGTAACGCTATGCAGATACTCAAAGCTATGGACATACTTTTTGATACATAAAGCTTTTCCAGTTTGGGTAATACTGATAATGAAGTTTTGCATAGTTTTCTAGTTTTTGAACTACAGACTCTAAACACTAATATGGAAAAAACGTGCTTTCCTTTTTTTTTTTACAACATGGAACTTTGATCCAGGTGCAGTTCCTGGTCCAGAAAAACCTTTATCCAAAATCCAACATGTATGTGTGTTCCACTGTGATTACTATCTATGATGGTAGGAACAAAGTTTAGAAATGCATTTCATCCAATCTGGATGGATTACATAAAAGCAAAAATGGATTTTCGAAGTATTTTCGAATTTTTTCAGATTTTCTTGTTTTTTTAATGGTGTTTGATAATATTTTATTTGTTCCATATACGGTGTTAAATACCCATGAGATAAACATAATATTCAAAGTATAACTCTGGATAACCTCTGATGATTCCGGAAATATAGGTTTTTGATCACATCAAATTTTAAAAATTTGTGTATTTCCACATCCGTTTCATCATATAAACTGGATTTTAAAGGCTGAAGATTTGGTCCTTATATTAGTATAACTGAGTATGCGAAATGAATTAATCTACTTTTACTGGGTATTTCGTGGCTGCCCTGAGGTTAAGATGTATTATTTCGTTCAAGACGTATACGTTGGTTTTTTAAAAACAGATCGACACCACGTTGTGGCAGATTGGCATCAATATGAATTATGAAGAGAAGCCATTCACTATGGTTTTTTCAATACTACTTACATTTGACATTTTCGATGCTCGATCCGTGTCTAATCAGAGTTGAAAATAGGAAAAAATCGTTTTACAAGGCAGATATTGAAAGGTGATGCGCAGAGAAAACTTTAACCTCTTCAGTTAAATGGGCAAAAGATATAGATGAAAAATTTCTAGTGCCTATCAACAAACGGCGAAGTTCAAAAATTTTCAAACTCAATTTTTCAACGATGCAAACTTGGAAAAGCGGAAAAAAAATACATTCCCAAAGAACGAGAAAAAATAAATCGATACGAGTAAAATCTTTCGAAATTTCTTTGCATTAGGTATATCTACGAGAATTATCGACGAATTTTAAATTTTTGGCGCAAAAAATACCCGACGCATAAATACTCCAGTTTTACTTGATAAATTTTTGGAACAAATAATTCAAACTCTAGGCCCGTCGCTGTCAAAGAAGGCCTCCTTTTCAAAAAAATATTACTTAAACAATTATCCTTTTCTGAAAACTGTAAATTTACATGATACTATGGTATTAAGTAAAACCGGTTTTTGAAAAATTCTAAAACACAATAGACATAAAAACCACGTTCTCAGAATTTATAATGATAAAACTGATTAATTTGCTGCAGAACTGAAAGTCTCGGATCGCCGAGAAGAAAATCTCATTTTGTTACGCGCGTTGGAGCACTATACCCTTGACTTTATTAAATTTTTCCAATAGAATCTCTTACGTAAACGTCAATGTTTCCTTTTTCGTCGAATTTTCGATTTCACGCGTACAAAAAAAAAAGTGTAACAATCGATGAACCACTCTATCGGTGAAATTTTGCATAATCTATTGAATAATTTGGCGCTACACCGCATATTGAGAGCTACATAAACGAGAAGCAACGCAGACTTTTAAAATGAAGATTTTGACCAAAGCAGGTGTTCTTGGATTTGAAGCATCTGTCACCGGATGCAAACTCATCTCGTGAAATCATTTTATGAAAATCAGATAAATAATTACTTCAATAATTTGGAAGTGCCTGCAAATAACCATTTGATTAATTACGAAACAACTTACACCCTCAAGTAGAACACCTCTCGAAACTAAAAGTTGATGAACCTAAGTTCACAGAATCTTTTGAAGGATCATCGACAACCCTTCACCTTCTCCTTCACTTCATCGCATTCCGCGTCTCCCATGTAATTACTGCGGTAGGTAGAAAATAACTTCTATCTCAATAAGAGGTTGGAATAAAATAGAAATAATAAAACAAGAAATTACATAATTACAGTTTATAAAGAAATACAAGACGATGAAGGATGATGTACAAATTTGTTGCACGGGTTATTCGACCTGTACGGATGAGTATTTAATTGATGCAAGAAACTTCGAAAAAAAAAATAATAATGTTAAATCAATCAACGGAATCGCTACCAATAATTCTCAAATACTTGGGACAAAAATGGACAAACGATGGTAGTATGGCACTGACCAACGCAACAGAATAAGGATTTTACAACGTACAATCAGGGGCCGAGCGAGCGGGGTTTGGGAATGGTGTTACGCCATCCTTGGTTCAAACTGCAGTGGTAAAAATTGAAAGAAAATATGACTTTTTTTACGACGTGGCTTGGATTTTTTTTGTAAAAATTTCAATTTTTTGGACGTGTAAAAATTAACCGATTACAAACCCCTCAACAACATCGTTCCGCACGGCCCCTACGTACAAGAAAAATTTTCCTCACAAATGGTTGGAAGACAGCAACTGAGAATAAATATTGATATACTGAAATGAAGATGAAGTCATTAGCACACGGCCAAAAGAGACATGAAATAACAATTTGAAAACGTCATTAAGGTTATTTATAGAACACACACAATAATCGTGTTTTCCACACCAGATATACGTGCTTTCTACATTATTCGATTACAATTGTGTGTTCGACAAATTAGACGCATACGAACAAGTAAAAATTCTTAGAAATAATTTTACGAAGAAATTGAAAGAAACATCAACGCCGAAAATACAGAAAATTATTTTCTGATCGGATGTTGATAAATTAAAATTTCATATCCGACAAGAATTTGATGAGTGGGTTTTTACGCTATTTTGACAGCGAAAATGGAACCTTGGAAATGCGAATACTTGAATCGGTTATATAGATCGCTTTTGAATTTCAATCAGCTCGGCAATTTAGATTTACTCTTTATAATGATCCACCCCAGATCTGAATTCTTAATGCTTATACAGATCATTTAAAATATTCAAATTTCGGTATTTTCTGAGTGCCCATTGGTTACTTGAGTATTTTCTGCCTTTGTGTAGAAGTTATTAAGTCATAATAAAAAAATAGTGAAAGAGAGAAGTGGATGAAAAAAATTGAGAAATATAGCTAATTGGGATTTAAAGCCTTCGCTAGATGGCTCTGTTAGCGGTTTTGATTTCGGGGTTATGGGCCGTTTAAAGTGTAAAGAATACATACAAAATTAGAGTTACAAAAAGAAATTGTGAGAGAATCGCTAGTGTTGGAAATCCAAAATTTTGGCGAGACATTTAGGTATAGTAGCTGAAGATTATCTGAAAATTTGGCTTGACTCATGAGATATCGCTGAAATTCTGTTTAAATTGGCTGACTCGAACTATAAGAATTCAAATATGCTGGTTAAATTTAGCGACCGATCTCGAGAACAAATCATACGATTAAATTGAAATTTTGGCGAGACACTAATAATTATATGTTAGCTGAAAATTGTGTGAAAATTTTTCTGAAAATGTATATTCGGTTCTCGAATATCGTTAAAATTTCTCAACTCGATTAAATTTTTATCATTTAAATCAGAGTTTGAAGGCCAACCGAAAAAGCTATCGCTTTCGGCTTTTAGCTTTCAACCTTGAACATAAAGCTTTTGGCTTTCGGCTTTCAGCTTTTTCATAACTTTTTTAAATTTTTATAAAATTAGCTTATAGAGAAAATTTATAATTTTGAAAACCAAAAAATATTAGTCTTAAAGTTTCCACCAGTGAAATGTAAACAAAGAAAGTCTGTATAAACATAAGGCTTTCGCTTAAGGCTTTTTCTTTTAAAATTTTTCAGCTTTCAGCTTTCGGCTTTTGGTTAACTTTCAAACTCTGATTTAAATCATTGAATCTGAATGTAATTTCAGTGATATCTCGGGAATCGAACGTCAGTTTTCAGTTAAATTTTCACAGACTTTTCAGCTTACATATATTGATACCTCGTCAAAATTTCAGTTTATTCGTATTTTTTGTTCTCAAGATACATCTCTAAAACTAATCAGCTTGTTTGAATTCATAATCAATTGAATAAGCCAATATAAGCAGAATTTCAGCGATATCTTAAGAAATAAACTTACAATTTTTGCCAAATTTTCACACAATCTGCAGCCACCATACCTGCATGTTACACTAAAAATTCGAATTTCTAACACAAACTGCTCTCTCGTAATTGGTTTCGATAACATTAATTGTATATGTTTTCAATGCTTCAAACAGCCCATTATCTCAAAATCAACATGTTTCACAAATCAATTATCAGAGGGCGACTATATTGACTTTAGATCTTCGATAATTTAATACTAGATACCCAGCAGACCTATTTCACCAATCTTAATGAAAGGTATCATCATTCTAAAGCTGAAAAATAGACATCGGCTCACTACACACATACAGTATGTCTTTTTTTGTCTATTTTCGGTCTCATTGTCTATGAATTTAAGGCTATATAAAACCCTTGCTGTGAATCCAGTGAAATCGAGTGAAACTCAAGTCCATTTTACAGCTTTAGGTGAATATTTTTGACACAGATTTGTGTGTTTACCTGAGTATCCAGTACTAAATGATTGAAGCTTTAGATCCCAATAATAGCTGTTACTCGGCACATAGCCCGCTACCATGTTAACAGTTCTTTGCTAAAAAATAATTGAGCCACTGAAAAATATGTATGGAATTTAACTTGTGGGAAAATTAAAAAGGGGTTTATTTTTGTATGGACCTATCTTTACTATAGAATTGAAAAGAAAGAAGTTATTACTGAGAAAATTGATTCTTAGCATTAAACAGAGTTGAGAGTTTAATTCCTGTATTTTTACTCGCCTAATAACTCGTTATTAGTTTGTTTTGAATAAAATTAGAAGAAAGAAATGTATTTATCATTAAAAAATAGGCGAGGTATTTGAAATAATTTAAAACAACGAACAATTCTCAAAACTGGCAATTTTTCTTTTAACTGGTTTTTTTGTTTTTTTTTGCACGTCTATTTTGAAACAGCCATGGATGATGAAAAATTATAATTAATAGTAAAATTAGGTAAATTTTAATCCAACCGAAGATTTTTGGCTTAAATAGTGCTTGAGGAATCACTGAGTGAAAGATGAAGTTTTTTTTAAAATGAAAATGTGTTGGTTGAACAAATTATTGAAACTTGATGATTGAAATAGCAACTAGAACATGACAAGTTTTTTGCAGATAATTCAAAAACTACTGAACTGATTTTAAAATACCTTTTTCACTGACCTTTGAACATGAGGATTAATTTCATGCATAAGATTCATCAAAATCCATCCAGTATTTCTCCTGTGAAATGTGGCCACGTTTTTACCCTATCACTTCATTAATACAGAAAGTTTCAAATAGGTACTTCATAAAAAAAAATTTAGATTGAAGCAGACTTTTCGTTGTTTTTTCTTTGAAAACCTACCATATTAACGATCTAACGATCTGAAAATTATACACAGATCTTTTGTTTCAAATCACCATCAAAAATGATCTAAATGGATCTAGTCTAAATATTTCAGTGATCTATGATCAATAATCAGTAAATGATATGTAGTGATGAGAAAAAGAAAGACCAAAATCATGGAATACTTAGCTTGGCACAGTCAAGTCTTGCTAGTGTTAGTCTCAGGCTTTCTTACACGATTTTCACTATTATCGATAGGTATCTTAATTAATTCACCATTCTTATCCTTTTAAGATAAAAAGAAGATAAAAAATTATTTTATCATTAGAAGTTTTAATTAATTTGGTTACAAACATATTTTGCAGTTTTTTGGAATATAATATAATTTGTTGGAATATAATATGATTTGGTGAAATTAAATACAATAATAATAGGTTAAAAATTAATTTTTTTAAATTATGATTTCAAAAGAGTAAAATGCGTGAAGAGAAATCTAGCAAACTCTATTGCACTCACACAGAAGCACATAACTTAATCCACAATTGCGATCGTAGCACTTTGATAATGTTCTAGCGGAAAACTTAGTAAATATTCACAGGTCAATCAATATACGAACCAAAAACTAAGTTTTAATTCTGTTCCCTTATGGAGTTGAATAAAATCATATCATCAAATTAAGAATATAATAAAAAAATATTAATTTACCCCAAATAATTTTAATAAATAAAAAATTTATAATAATAAATGAAATTTTTAAGTTCTTTTTGTCTTTTAAAAATATTAAATAATTTTCAATTAAATTTAAATTTCAACTTTAAAATAAAATAAAATAATTCTCTTTACATTATAATAAAAGCAATTACAAAAATTTCACTACTGTCACGCATTCCACACAAATCCACTTGGGCAACATGTTTTTTCAATCAGTGTTGCCAGTAAAAAAGTTTTAAACTAGAATAACATATTTCTGTCTGTGATGTGATTTATGAATAATTATGACCAATTTTTGTTACAGCATGACTTATTCAGTTTAGTATTTGGTTTAGTCCTTACTATTAATTTTGTTTCATCACTATCACTCATCTGTCATTACTTAATATGAACTTGACCCTCAACTTAAGATTTAAAAACTTCATCTAAACATGCTCACTTCTGGTCCTTAGGAAAGGCCTAATATATTCTAGCAACAACTCCCTATAGGACTTCACACCTCTCAATAATAACACATTAGGGGTTAAATTCAGACAATTTTCTAATATACTTCTGTAACAAATGTTTATGTACCAATACATCAGGAAACATTGGGCCTCTGGCCATGTATTAAAAATTTTTTATATGAAACCTGAACATGTACATAAACATCAAACATAACCTAGGTCTGCTATCCTGTGAAATTCTGCAAAACATTTCTGCCATCTATATTCAGTTCTCAAAACTCTCATATACTAATGCACAACTTCTGTCTGAAATTATTCAGTTTAATTATTTCTCTACATAAAATTCTAAATTTCTCATATTGATAACTCAAGTTACATTATTTACAGAATGTTTTTATACCTTTGAAAATTATTATTTTTAATAAATAATAATCTAATGATGCGAATATTCGCAAATATGGTATTTCTTCTAATAATAATAAGAAAATGAAAAAATGAAAACTATTTGGAAGAGGTGGGTAAATATTAAATTTAAATCAAAGAAATTCATAATGAAATGAAAAAATAAATGTATTACAAAATTATAAATCACTAAGAAAGTTATTGAATGATTGCTTAGCAAATTAAATAAAAGCAAGCCTGCTTTCGACCCACTTTTTTGATTTAGGCTATCTAGATTTTATATTCTTTTCTTAGTAATAATTTAAGATTTTTTCTAATCACTTCTAAGGATAAACCGCTAAGCCGTTTGAAACAAAATTTTGAAGAATTATGGAATATAATATATTCAATGTCTGTATCATATTTTGTGACTATTGGTTGAAAATTATGCTTTTTATAACAATTTAAGACCAAAAATGAAACATGGTTCGATGTAATAGACGAAACATTTGGCCTAACAAGACCAAAAACAATAGGGTTTGTCCTTGTGTAGATGGAAGCCAGTGTAACGAATTTCACCACTATAGGATAAAATCGCGACCTGCACTTGGTTTAACAGAAATATATATATACATATGAACTTCAGCTAATAGTGACGAAATTTTTCTGGGGTCATAAGACGAAAAACGAACCCACCTTAACTCCTGGGTGTCAATAAAAAATCAATTTTAATAGATAGATTTTCTTAGAAACCTACACAAAAACGACTCGCAAAATTGAATTGAATTCATCTAAGGTTTGAATATTAAATAAAACCGTACATAATTTCAAATCATTTATGCAGTAGGATTTCGAATATTTTATTTAGTCTTCTTTGGTCTTTTACTGTAGGCATGGTCTAATTCTACGTGCCAGACTAAAGCCAAGACCAACTTCACACATCATAATCCATAACTGACATCATGGTTACTGCAATATTAAAATAAAAGGAGACTCCATAACGGATTAAAATAATTGTTGATCAAAAAGAGAGGCCATTATCAAATCGTATTCTCAAAAAATAAGACACGATCAAAACAATACGGGAACAGTATGTGCTACGTTACGGCTACTGCCTACCGCTTGACGTACTTTAACCCAAGACGCAACCCGCAATACTCGGCACCCTCCATCGCGTTCATACATACACAGACACACACACGCACCATTACACAAAAAGTAACAAACCCTCACCGTCTGTGATAAAAGTTTAAGTACACGAGAAGGGTTCGTAACAAAATTCAAACGAGAATTTCATAAAATTCGCCGTTTTGTGGCGATCGAACAGACGCTTGCGTGTTATTCGGCACGTTATGCGGAATAGCAATATAATAGGATATATACAGTCAATGTATAGGTATACAGGCAGCAAAGTATCCCCCACATAATGTATTATACTGTATAGGTATACGCGTTTTCCTTTCGGTTTTCTTCTCGAGAATCTACGGAATAACTTTTTTGACTAACCCCCTCCCCCTCCGCCATTTTTATACTCGTCAAGAAAAGCAGCTAGCTAAACTCGGGACAACATACAATTAATGGAACATGTAGTCACACATTACTACACATTAAACATGCAGACAAATACAAACGTAGCATGCAAAAAAAAAAAAAAAAAAAAAAAAACAAATGTAATAATAATAGCAGCAACTAGCAACCACCAAAACGAGTATGCAGCGTTACAGGTGTTGCGCTAAAAAATACCCAACGGAAATGTGAACTGGAAATTGGAAAAATTAATTACGAGTACATAACATACAAGAACAACAACAGTCAAAGCCACTACCACCACCACCACCGCCGCCGCCTCCTAATGAATATGTAATTTTATCATACGCAAATAATATTTGATAATCAATTAACACCGTAATCGACGTCGTCGATTCAAACCTCCAAAGAGAAACGTTGAAATCGGATTAAGTTTGATCGGCGAAGACGAAGAAGGTACACGTGTGTGTGTGTGTGTGTGTGTGTGTGTGTGTGTGTGTGTGTGTGTGTGTGCGCGCGCGCGTACGTGTGAGTGTGCGTCGTTACTCCACAACGTAAACACAACGATGACGGATGCCTCGGCGGTTCATTGATATCAGAAACAACGTGAAAAATGAAGCATCACAATACGCAGGGAAAACTTACTGTTTTCCGCACTGCGCTATCTCCAAGTCCATTGACCTTCTACAATTTCTTGATGATTTTTCTTTTCACAAATTGTACGTTCTCCTTTTCAGAGGGCAGGTTGTATGAATGACTTGGAGTGCGTGATCAAAAGCACGCATTCGATACGAGCTTTGAAACACGTATCCACACGTAGTAAATGGGAAAAAACAAGTCTCAAATCGTATATAAGTATACGTAAGTCAATATGTTCATCAAAATCGCAGGACGAACGAACTTGATTGAGAAAAATCGCAGGAACCATCGTAGATATTCGAAAATTTCCAAGATGAGTGCACAAACAATTTTCCAAAATTCGTTCGAATGAAGTTCGTCCGTGAGTATCGGGTTGATTGGTAGGGGTATCAACCTTTGACTACATAGCTTAATGGACTGCTAGAACTGATAAGAAATCATAGGGTTAAATGGAACACCGCTGAAGGCACTGTCAACAGGCGTTCTTTTTATAAGTGAAGCATTCAGTACTTTATCAGTTTATCGATTAAGACAGATAATTTAATGCCCGACCGACATTCTGAAATCTGGTTGAATATTTTGGAAAAATTAACTGTCTCATTACATCAAAAGCAAAAGATGAAGATTAATTACGAACACGTACCAATGCCGTATTCAGTATTCTTACAAAAACCAAAACACTATACAAAATATTACTTCAAATAGTGAAAATTATGTTTATAATTAGTAGAAACAAACTCACAAACTGGCAAATGGCGATTTCTGATTTTCAGGAAAAAAAGCAGATAATTGAAGAAGGTTACCGGGGGGGGGGGAGAGAATTTACAACGGAAAAGAATTTAAGAAATAAATATTTGAGATTAAAATTAAAAACTTTTATCTTCGACTACAACTACGACTAAAATTTAAATAGATTAGATAATACTTTGGATACTTCCTACTGATACAGAGTACCATGCATTGAAATTGAACTGAATCTGAATAACTGTTGTAAGATTAATTTGAAGTAAAAGAAGTGCTCAGATAGTCAATACTCATATGTGATAGTACTTGATAGTAAAATTTTGTGTCCACACAAAGTACCTTTTTCGAAAAGTAACGCCTGCATTGTTTACCTTCAAGATTTTATCAGTTCTAGCAGTCCATTAAGATATATAGTCAAAGGTACCAACCCACTGCAGATTCAGTCGCTGGCAGAAGCTTCGCACTGCTCGTGACAATTCATCGTTAACAACTTTTACAGTGTGTCGGGGCATGAAAGGAGAATCATTTTCTTATTCAACTCATCAATGAAACTGAAATTAAAACGTGAAAATCCAAATACGACATCAGTTTTACCATATATGGCATACTTTCAATTATTCGAAGTACGCCATGCGATACCGAACTTCTGTTTTTTTCAAACACACAGCAAAGGTCAGGTGGTGTCATATACGACCCTCGGAAAATTAACGAGTTAACGGCAGAAATTTTCTTACGATAGAGCTGAAATCCAGTAAGAAGATACATTCCATAATGAAGACGAGAAATTTGATGCGAATCGGACGCATAGTCCGTGTAGGACACGTTTGATTTTGTTCGGCATTTTTATTAGGCTGAGGTCGTATATGACCCTTCCAGATCATAAGGATGTAGTATGGATACGCAGCAGCTGTATGGGGCAGGAATGGAAAAATGTTCCGAACAGTACCAAATAAAATTGCAAAGTAGTCAAACAAATATCACTCACACAGTTTATAATAAAATGTTTTGCGCCGACTTCACTCATTCCATGCGCGAACTCTCTGCAAAACGATTCACAAATGAATTTTGTTTACGAATTTTTTTCCGAAAAATTTCACGCAAAACGTTGACCTTGCACAATTTTTCGATATTTTCCTTCACTCACGGACATGGACCGAATGTACGTGTCCTCAAAGTAGGAATCAGTCACGATTAAATCACGTGATACAAAATATAATGAGACGGACATTCGACAAACGGCCATAAATTAATGTTTACCAATCATTTTTGTAATTTTTGCCGAACGGCTAAAATTGAGGAGTTTTTGAAAATCGTACACTAATTGAGTACCTACTCTTGTGCGTAGTACGTCGAACACTGGGTGACAATGAAGATTTCATCGAATAATCCATAAAGCAAAGTAAGAACAATTTTCGTATAATGAAGAATCAGAATCTCTACACGCTTCATTTGGAGAAAACCTTGAGATTAGTTTATCGGTTTTTTTCGTCACTCAAGTTTACCCTTTCATCACTTTTCATACTACCACAATGAAAGTCGCAAAACTTATCAAATGAGAGTGTGGAAAATACTTGCTAGTTATATAAAATCAATTCATAAATAATTCTCTAAAAATCAAAAAGGAAATTGAACTAACCTGTAAATATGTTTAAGTTAAAAACGAATTTTCAAAAAAAAAGCTTTTATTTATTTATTTTTTTGGCTTTAGCTTTATGCGAAATAAACATTATTTCGTTGCGGAAGGTTGGTAGCATTATTGGTATATTAAAATAAAATAAATAATAATAATATTATTAAAGAACAAGATATCAATCATATATTATTTATACTAAAAATAATCAAAACTAAATAAAACAAAAACTTTATTTTAAACCAACTTTATTATTAAATAATCATTACCATAATCACAGGGGGGGGGGTAAATTTAGGTTGCTATTGATAAAATAGCTTTATAATTTTCTGATTAAAAACAATCATTTTAATAAAAAATTGAAAATTTGTAAGATTATTTTAATATGATAAATTTTGTTAAAAATTAACTAATTTTTATGTTATAAAATAAAAAATAATATGTTTTTAATTAGTAATTTTAATAATCGCAGTAGCGACTTTAGTAGTGAGTAGAATAAAAGCTTATAATGACAAATGTTTCAGTATTTTCAAATTTTTACATTTTCCTATTATAGCTATTCAAAAATCTCTTAAAATTTATATAGATAATATACAAAGAAATCTGATGAAATTTTCTATCTCAGAATTATTTAAACACTAAAATCTATAATGATAAAAAATAGGAAAATAGGAAAATAGGAAAATAGGAAAATAGAAAAATAGTTATTTTTCCTGTTTTCAAAATAAATACTGTGGATACCTTGATGATTTTTTTCATAATACAAAATTGAAAACATTCGGAGATGAAAGAATTATAGATGAAAAAATTCTAACAGGACAATGAGACTTCATAAAATTTTGAAAAACAGAATAGAAACTGATTCGAGTTGAAAGTCTTTATATATATGTTACTGGACATAGAGTAATTGCAGAAATTCTGAAGTGGTATTGTTAATAGACTTTCAAAGAAAGTGAGAATTGAAGAAACATAAAAATTTCGATAACATTAACAGAAATTTTAATACGACTTATTGCTTTAGGATGCTCAAGTATCTGCAGTAATGTCAAATTTCCCCTTAACAAATAAAAACATAAGTGAACTGTTCACTAGCATGAGAAGTGCAATACGAAAATATGAAATGGATAGAAGATTGTAATAATTGCTGATTTCTTATTACCTATGATCTGAATGAAAGAAATATCTAACACTAAACATTCTACTTCAGAATTAGTGAAAAATACATAAATTTCTACTATAAAATTTTCCAAATCCCAAAAATATTGATTACTGTTGGTTCTCTTTCATTTCAATTGAAATCTTATTACCAGTATACAGCAGTTTATGAAGTTTTTACAGATAATGGTCAAAATTAGTCACAAAAATATTTCTACCTCAGAATATTTAAGTAAAAACAAAATTATTCGCGAGTGCAAGCAGTAAAATTTATGAACATGAAGCAGATGAGGGATCTAGAAAATTTGACTAAATTCCTATTTTTCGATTTGAATCAATTCCTATTTGGTTTTTTCAAAATTTGATAAAGTCTCGTTGTCCTATTAGAGTTTTTTTCATCTATAATGTTTCTATCTCGAAATGTTTTCAATTTTATATTATGAAGAAAATCATTAAGATATCCACAATTTTGATTCTGAAAACAGGAAAAAACTATAATTTCTTTATTTTTTTAACTATAAATTTTTATGTTTTAATAATTCTGAGGTAGAAAATTCCAGCAGGTTTTCTTGTGTATTATTCAGATAAATTTCAAGAGATTTTGAACAGTTGTAAAAGGGAAATGTAAAAATTTGAAAACACTGAAAAATTTGTGATTTATAGGTTAGTTCAATTTCCTATTTGATTTTTAGAAAATTTTCCGTTTTTAAATTGATTTTGCATGAGTAGCAATTAGTTCCACACATTCACTTAAGAAGTTTTGTGATTTTACAAAAGGAAATATGAAAAGTGATGAAAGGTTCAGTCTAATCACTGCATTCCAACAATCGGTAATTGCATCAAAGACCGAAATTTACAAATTTTCAAAACGAAAAATAGAAAATAAGTGAAAAATGTTTCCACAAACATAACATAATAACCATCGTATCCTTGTGCGAATTGCGTGTGACATTGGTGAATTTTCTTTTCGTAATACTAACCATTCAAGTTAAGCAAATTCTATGAAAACGTCTCTTACAACATTCATCAATGTGGAAGAAGTGTACCGGTATTTTTAATTCACAAACTTTCGCTATGACACAACTTGAGAGAACACGTGTTTTAAGCACATACAACTCTAGAAAAACGTTCCTTACAACTAAATATAATGTGTAAACCAAATATAGCTATACGGTTTCATTCACTTGAGAATACTCGTTTACTGATAAAAATTGATAACAAGATAATATCATAATAAATTAGGTTGAAGAGGCATCGTTATAAGCTTCAACTGATAGACACATACGAGTTTCAAGTTGCTTTTCTCAATTTTTTTCAATGAACAAAAAATCTCTTACATCTGTATTCAAGTATTAGAATTGTATACCTACCATTTTAGAGAGCCTATAGGACTTCAAAGTTCGAGAACTAAAGAGTTTAGAACAGATACAATGATCTTCATGCAATGCTAAAATTTTTTTGGTGTTTTTGCTATAGCCTTAGCATGTATTCGGCGCAAAGTATGTTGGAAAAAATTTTTTTCGAAGACCATACTTCATATACTTTTTTACTAATGTCCTATTTTCACAACTGAAACGTTTTCTGGACTCGAAAATTGATGGGTCTGAATTTTTATTTTGTTCATTTCTATTTTTAATTTCTTGCGGTTCCTACTGTATAAGAGGGTAGGCCACAATACAACACTGGAAAATTATTAATTTCATTTTCTGTAATTTAGCGGGCAATATTCGTTTTAACCTACGAAAAAATTTTGAGAACGGAGAAGCTTTCAATTTCGCGAACGATCCATATTTAATCAGATTATAACTTCAATTCTAACGACTGACTGCGATTATATTAATTGCACTAAAATTTTTTGTTCACTACAGTCAACTTTTAGCAGCCAATGCACGATGTCTACAGAACACCACCTTACATACTAACTACTTATTCACTTAAAAATAACTTAATTTGACAGAGATTAATCAGCTTTGTCCACTATTCAAAGGCGCTATGCAGCATAATATTTTTGTACTCACTGCAAGACTAAAACCTAGACCAGCACCATACTTTTAGTTGAAAGGCCGAGATCAAAACCAATAACAAAACTGGAAAATAAATTTTAAAAAACTAAAATGTTCGCAGTCATATAACTAAGTCTAAATAATTCGTAATATTTATGTTCAATTTATTTCTCACTTGCTACTGGAACATTTTAGGAGGGTTTATTATTATTTAAGGTTCTTTTATTTTGGAGGGACTAGAACGTAACATTTCATTTAGCCATCAATAATGATAAAAATCTTGCACGTATATACGACCAACACAAAAATCTGACGATGCAGAATCAATACTAAGAGCATCGGTGCAATACCAAGGCCCTAAGACTACGATGGTCTTGTTCTTGCTTTTGCTCATCATCACTATCATCGAGAATTTCTCACTTATATTTAACACGTATCTACTTGTGCCTGACTTCACTTGTGTTTTCGGATTAGTTATTTTTTTATTTATTTTTTTTATTTTTTTTTTTTGTTGCAAATTTATCAACTTTATGATAGAATTGATAATGGCACCAACGTCAGCGTCAAGTAACTCGAATGGTTTATTCGAGAGATAATGCCAATGTCAATGAACAAAGAAAAAGTTTTCAACACGTGACAAAAAATTAAATTTTTTAATACACTCACTCAAGGTCGGATTATGACAATCCGCTGCTGTGGGCCCAGGATACCAGGCCACACTTCTAAACGAAAAAATGGTAGCGCATCGTGGATTTTTCAGGGAGGGAGAATTAATTTATTTAAAGACATTTTCTTCGATGTTTCGGGAAAAAAAAAGGCAGAAATAGATAAAAATTTTGTTCTGTCATTTAGAAATTCAGTTACCCCTAAAATTTTCTCCATCGTAAATACGCCATTGCAATCACTACTGGCTCGAGGGCCAGAAATGAATCCGATTGAAATGTTCTCTCATCAGTTATGGTCGTGACTGAGACCGAATTTCCACCCTCAAATTCCTTCCTCAATAAAATATCTACACTTATCATCTTCGTATCGTTGCATAGTTAATGGCGTTTATTTCCACCAAGGAAGTTATTTCGAAAGACCAGCCCTTTTTACTCCACAGTTTTTCTAAACACCTCGAGTAAAAAATCAACGACGCATCAAGCGCCTGAAAGAATGACGAACGATAAACCCAACCAAATTAAACTTCCGATTGTGCAAAAAGCACACGGCTGCGTTGGCTCCGCGCTGCGATTGTTCACTTATTCTGTATTCTTCGTCGAAATCACCTTCAAAAAATTTCTTAAAAATGAACACTGACTCACACAAGAATCCCAGATAACCAAAACTGGTAGAACTACTTTTTTTTTTTTTTTTTTTTTTTTTTTTTTTTTTTTTTTAAATCAGCTGATGGTTTGTACATTGGCAAACGGACCGAACTGAGTCGAATAATAATCGCGATTCATGTCGGTTTTTTTTTCTCCTTTCTTTTCCTAAGAATATATAATAAGTAAAATTTTTTCCATATCCTTGATGAATTCTGTACGAAGTTTACGGAAGGCACTATAGGTACACATAAGCGTTTCGCGTTTCAAATTCAATCGTTAACTCCAGCCAACCGACCCCTCGATAGCCCTTCCCCATAAATTTAGGTCATTCGCTTGTACTTGTACATCGGATGCGGCAGCAAAATGATTCTTTCGGGTAAACGTACATTTGCGAACTCAGAACAAGTAGAAAAAAGAAGAAAATGGACAAATTTTCGCTACAACAAATCGATTTAACTTTACTCCACGCCGTCTAATTACTTCTACCTTACTCGTGTTCTTTTCGCGGTTTTTTTTTCGCTTCTAGTCAAAAGCATAAACTCGTTTTGGTCTCCAACGTGAAAAATAAAGTAAAAAAAAAAAAAACACAAACACAAACAAACAAACAGAAGGAGAAAACCGAAAACGGAGATAGGAAAAAAGTGATCGCCGCCGGTTTTTGGAGGCTATCTGTTCCTTGTTTGCGTAATTTTCGGTTGGTAGAGCGAAATCATTAAATGGCAAACAACCTATCGTAGGCGTTATTCAAGGCAGATAAATCAAATGGAATTGACTTAATTTTCTTAAATGGTATCGGAATTCGATGAGATCGGAGCTTATGATATCCTTTGCCCGACCAATTAGCAGAAATGCTTACATAATCCACGGTCGGATAAAAAATAAAACAGATCTCACAACAAAGAACGTCAAAATTTTTGGAGAATTTGGTGAGGCCGAGTTTGAAGCTGAATTAATTCTCATTCCTCCTGACAATTAGCCACAGTACCAATTCCACGCCAAAATTTTTGACTAAGAGCTCAAGATTCGTAAGTTGACCAAAATTTCATCAGTGAAGCCGGCAATGTAATAACAAGTTAACAACTTTATTCAAGAATCTACAAAAAAGATAGAACGTATTTAAATGTATTGAAATTTTCTTTGATTTCCACTGGTCATTTTTTATAATCCCTTCTAACAACCAAAATCATCCCCATGATGGCCACACTCGTTTTGGCTAATACACAAACCAATTCAAACCAATTAAATTCAAACTGTTGCCCATCGAATAAGAACTCCGAAACCATAGACGTTAACGCGAATGTATGCATGATGAAAATCAATTAGCAATCGAAAATCTCTTTCCAATTAAAAATTTGGCCAAGATGTTGAGTAGATTTTATTTCTAGTGCTCAAAGTCACTCCCTTAATAAGTTCACGACAATGATATTTAGAACTGAGAAAATATCTTCATGTATCAATGCTTTGATACACGAAAACAAGCTACGAGTTCCACATTCGAATTTAGAATGCGAAGAAGACACATTTTTGGATACATAGGAAATCTCCTTACTTCGACTATTTGCCTGACACACTATCTCGATTTCATAGATTAATATTCTTCGATGTAACTCGATAATAATGCAGCTCCGCGAATACATACCATACAAAATTAAGCATAAAGAAAACGTGTCACACATACAATACGAAGGTAAACATATAAGAATAATTAAAGTACAGATCAGACGTTAATTTTTTGTGATAATAAGTCGAAGGAGGAAAGACACGTTTCCTCGCTTAATAATTCGCTAATTAATCGTCCACGACCACAAACGTTATGATTGCAATACCCATACTAGCGAGAAGCGACTGGTTGTGAGAAATGGAAGAAACAGTTCGAGCAGTCTTTGAAAGCTAAATTCGAAAGCTCGATACTAGACATTTAAGCTAACAAAATGAAGTCTGGTGGTCTAAATTCACTTGTTAAGATATTGTTCACCTCATAGTTTGTTTATTTACTTATAGAATAAAATTTAGACATACGATTCCAGCTATCGGCCACTGACCCACTCTAAAATTCTAGGCCAAGGATGAACTAACACGTCAGAAAAATTGTTTCAACCAGCTGTAGGAGTTCGAAGGGGCTGGGAAGATTTTCGGTGGTGGTGAGAGAACACTTTTAAATTGAAGTCTCCTTTTCAACTGAAATGATCTTCGTCGAAAAAATCTAGCAATAGCTGATTCCCCAACGTGTATTCAAAATTATGATCGGGCTTCTCAAAAAATTGTCACATTTAAGCATTAGAACCTGAACTCCAGGAAGGTACTTTAATTACGTTTCCATTACTACCAGACAACTGTCGAGTACATAACTTCTAAAATATAGAAAATTAATTCTAAACATAGATTGCATAAAAAGAAATAATCTATTGATTTCAATGTTTCGACCTAACAGTACCGAAAATTCTTAGTCGTTCGAACATCAATCTTTCAAAATTTAGGAATTATAAAAATCTCAATGAAGGTGATGTATAAGTTCTTCGAAAAATAATGTTCGAACGTTTCTTCAAACACATAATCAACATACGAGTAAACTTCTAAATAAAAAAATCATTAAATGATGTTCTTATAGACAATAATGAATTCTTCAATAAATCAAGATTCCAATTTTAACCAATTCCAAAATGCTTTGTTTCCTGAAATAAATATCTCAATTTCTATAAAGTTTTTTTTATTGTGGAAACGAGTTAAAGAGAACAACTAGACTGATAAGATCTTACCATGTAGATGTACCATCTGAAAAAAAGAGTCCATAGCCCATTGGGTGAAAAGTTGTGAATTTTGACCCCCCACTTCCTCAAAAATTTTTTGCATTCTTTTCTCCCATAAACATATTTTTCCTTTTGAGATATTAATAAGTTCATAAAATTTCATATTTCTGTGTCATTTCCTTAAGAAGTTACAAAAATTAAAGCGTAAGTATACAAAAGCTGTATGCAAGTAGTTAGTTTGAAAATTAAATGAGGGAAAAGGAAGAAAATAGAGATGGAGAGTGAGGGAGGGAAGAGAGCCATTTTATGTAAAGGGGATTATTACTCTCAGCAAGGGCCAAGTGAGTTATCCCAAGGAAGGTTTTTAGCCTCAGTGGAAGTCTGTAGCCTCTTCGAGTTCAAATTTTTACATTTCTTCGAAGTATATCCCTCACTTCTGCATTGTCTGCAAACTGAAAAACAAAAAGTGGAAAAGAGGAAAAACAGATCTATCTATCTCTCTGGGCAGGTTTCTCTTTCTCACTGGGATCTCATTTTATGAGGATATAAATTTTAAATCAAGCCCGAGTGATGATTAATATAATTAAAAAGGATAAATGTAATCTTGAAAAAATTCTACTTTCAAAACTAAACTCAGCTTTGATGCTTTATACCAGGCGTGCTCAACCTACGGCCCGCGAAGCTTTGTTATCCGGCCCGTGACTAGTTTTGAAAAAAAAAAAAATTGAAAAAAAGCTAATTAAAATGAAATTTGATTAACAGCTAACAAAAAAACTAAACTATACAAAATTTTGTTAACAAATACATTCAACTACATTGACTATTGAATGGAGTATAATTAATATTAATCAGCGTGATACTTGTTTTTTGGACATTGTCAGCAAGTTTCGAAAAGTTAAGAATGAAACTCGTCACTTTAATTCTCAACTGAATTCTTGAAAATTTTGAATGTGGCCCACGAGGTTAAAAAAGTTGAGCATACCCGTAGTATACTGTCGATGTCGATGCAATCGAATAACATAACTGAAATGCTGACCTAGGCTCCCTTTGAAACCTCTGCCTCAACAGAATTGACAACAAAATTCATCACAGGACTACCTGACTGGCGAAATTTTTTTCAGAGCCCTCAGTCCAAAACTGAAAAATAAGCGAATTTAATTTTTAAACTAACGCAACGTTCAAATGTGTGATTTCGCAACAGCAGTGTGGGCCTACACAGGTTTTTTTTTACCAACCGAAGCTCTCACACCAAGTGAGATCCTTCGACGAAACAGAAAGTACGTCTGACCAACTTTTTGGTTGAGCCCTAGAAATTGGGAAAATGCGCATGAACTTTTTTATGAACGCGTACCTTATGAAACTGTTTACACAATCATTCTCCCAATAGATAAGGAGACGGCTATAACAGCAACTGATATTCGGCATCAGGTCACCATGTCTGTGAGGCAAAAACTTTATGCCACGCTGAAAATTTCCTCAATGAAAAATTCTGATATGAAAACCCCGTGGGCTTGATATCTCCTACCTCGGCTGCTTACTTTTAACCAGCAGGCAGACGATTTTTCGCGATTTCACGAAACCAACCAAAATGGCCTGCACAGCGAATGACAAAAATTAACATACAAATACCGATGAATATTCATCAAGAGAACGATTAGCGGAGAAATTATACGAAAAATAAGCAACAACTATCGATAATTTTCACGGTTTTAAAATGTACTTGTCTTATTAGTGGGCCACCCGAGGAAACGCTTTTCAAACTCGAGCATAGTCGACAACGAATTGCGTTTTTAACTTTCGAATTCCAAACATTATGCAGACTCGAAAATAATAAAAAATGGCACAATATGGTGAAGGAGCAAGTAGCCTACTTCCTTTCGTACAAAACTGTTTCCATTTTCGCCATCAATCAATGAACTTTGGCGCTGACGGTTGCATGCAAATAAGCAACCGCAGCGCCCGGCGGCACTAAACCTGAGCCTACTCCTTGGTCGATCGACTCTCGATTGCTGGCACAGGATGCGCAACTCCAAAAGAGAAGGAGGGCAAGAGAGAAAAAATAAAAAAGAAGAAAAGAAATAAGAACATTGTCGCCGTCGCACCACAACTCGCGAGCAGCAGCCACCGGGTAATTGGAAAGCAGGCAGACGTGAAACCGAACGGTTTTCCGACTATCGACCTGCGAATGCGAGAGAGACGTGACATTGAAACTGAAACACACGTTGCTCGATTCTGTGAAGTCGACATAAAAAACTGGTTTCCAAGGAGGAACCCTATCGTCGGTGTGACGTACGATGGGCAAATCGCGATTTAAAAGTTAACGTACAGTACGAGGGAAACAATGTCGCCTTTTCGACGCACCATCGCATCCACGGATGCCACTAGCCACCTGGAAAAACCAACAAAAACAAAAATAACGAGGACCTAGAAACAAATGATTGCCTCGATATACAACGATGATATTAAAGCAATTAAAAGATCACCAAATTATGATTATAGGATCGTAAAGAGGCAATTTTCACGAGTGTACTAATTGACACTTCACTTTACCAACATATACATAAATAAGTCCTACGGGATGACTGCGAGAAGACTGAATTAGGAAAAACAGAGAACCATACACCACCCAACAGAAGGTGATCCCTGACAAACATCAAAGAAAACGCCGACCAGCCAATACGATTCCTTTAAATTAACACATAGCTGCCAATTATAAATAACGCAAGCCATCTTGCTGTATAAAATAATATTCGAAGTGTATTTATTGGCAACATAGCGTTGACGCCAGGGATTATTTTATATTGGATGGAGTATAAGTTCCACTATGAATGCAAATTATAACAGCAGTTTTTACATAATTTTTCGATGAAAATCAACATATTAATCTTGATTTCATGAAACAATCTAACAACTGGGATGGGTACGTTTTTGTTTCATGTTCAAACGAAATTTTGGCACCAAACGTTCAAATTCATATGTATATATTATACTGTAACTTATATGTATGTATTCCATTCTCTTATTATCACGGAAAGATCGCAATTTTTGTCCAATAGTCGTGCAATGAACATCAGTAAATCAGGGACCAGACCTATTGATTTTGGCGCGATTAGCTGGATGGTGCATCCGGTATATCGACTTTTGTTTTATTTTGAAGGATTTATAGCTCTAAAACCACTCGTGTTTGACCATATCTGCGAAATTTGGGAGAGATATTTACCATGTTCTACTCCAACGTGCCACCAATTTTGGTGCTGATCTGCCAGACGTTTCAATAGGTACGATTTAATTTTGATTTTGAGCTCCATAATACGTTATGTTTAATCGATAGGCTATACGAGCACAATCATTATTATTTTATGATCTTTACCAACTAGTAACCAATTTCGGTCCTAATTAGCTGGTCTTTGAAAACCTACGTTCTCTAATATGAGATTTCTGGGCTAATTTTACCTATTAAAATATTTACTGGACTCAAAAAGAAATACTTGTCTGATAACAGATGGGGGAGGGAGACAAAAATGGAAATTCACGAGAAAATAGGCCAGAAATTTTAGGAATCATTTTATTTACAACTAGGCTAATGATAAATTAAAGAGGATCGCTACTATAACTTTCTAGGGGAAATAAAAAATGGCCAGCAGCCCCATAATTTGTGCACAAACTAAAGGTGATATTTCAGGATTCGAATTTTGAATTATTTGAAGAGTATTGCTTAGTTACTTACACTCACCTGGTTGGGATTGACTCACTGCTGACCATTCTTCAGAAAATCGTATGATGAACACATAACTTAAATCGAGTAATGTACATCAATGAACCACATTAAAATCGGTAATAATGTAAGAAATAATTGAAAAATCTCTTCCAAATATGAACTTGACCCTACAAGGTACAAATTCTGCAACATATTTTTCAACGTGACAGGTATTCATTGTCAAAGTGATTTTGAAAATTGTAACGAAGAAGCGTCACAAAAAAATGAACCACCTACCACGAGGCGACTAATAATTGTTGTGTCTCGTAAAAGGATATTTGACTTCCAAACACCATCAATGCTATGTTTTCTCAATTAAATAACTACTAAATTTCACATTTTTTAAGGTTGCACGTATGAGAGAGTCTTGAGAGAGAATGCAAATCAGAGAGTAAGAAAAGTACAGAGAAGCACACTCGAAAAAGGGAAGAAAATGGTTTGGAATCTTCCAAGGAATTAGAAAGTGTCATTAGCAACATGAACAGGAAAGATATTACAGAATGTTGACGAGAAATTGGAAGATGTATCATTCTGCATTGAAAAAGTTTCAGTAGAAAACACAAAATGGAATTTAGAAAAAGAGAAATTAAGAAAAAAAAGAATACGAGGAAAAAACTAAAATAAAAGAAAAGAATGGACATTTCCTTTTTCATCGAGCACATCATTACCTGGCCTCAATTTTATTGGAACCTCCTGATATATTTTTCTTCAAATTTTACTCTTGCAAAAACTGAAGGTATATATCGACTTGAGAGACAAAGTATTGAACAAATAACAAACAAAAGCAGATCATAGTATGTACGTCCGCGTCCCAAAAGATGAGTATTCATTAGAAGGTATCACGCAGCGAATACGATAGAAAACGAATGCACCAGTAGAAGTGCAGCCAGCCAAGAACCGTTACCATATTTTCACATATACGTATAATAGAACCAACGACTTTCCACCACAAAATTCGCGTTTCCAAGTACTCATTAGCACATGTATCCTTTTATTTTCTGAAACTACATCGAAGACCGAAAAATATAACGATGAGATGAGGACCCTTTTGTCGCAGTTCACTAAAATCTACTGGTCTCGGCCAAGATCGCATACCTACACGTATAACACGAAAATCGTGTGTCCACATTCATGGAGCGATGCGACTACCTTTCAGCGGACATCGTCCAAAAATTACAAATAAAAATAGGTTTCTACTGAACAGCGGAAAATCAAGTTCGACAAAAATGAAGTCGGTATTCGATTCTCGCAGCCAGCGGTTCCAGCAGCAGTTAGTTTTGCGTGCATAAATGAAATACGGTTCTTATCAGACTGACCTATTTTGTAACGTCAAAGCGACGCAGAAACGACACCCTACAGCACCAACGTTGGGCTCTGCTGGTTGTTATAACATCGAATTACTTGCTTATCGTAATTTCATGTTCCGTAAATTGATTTTAGAAAGACGGAGACACGTGGAGGAGACGAAGGTGGAGGTATTTACTAGACTAACATCACGTTTGTTGAACGGTAAATGCGTAATTAACATGAAACAGAGAGAGGAAGAACGAGGCTGCGGAAAAGGGGGTACAGCGACTGAGTGAGAGAGCCAGATAGAGTGAGTAGGAGAAGGTGTTGGAGAGAGACAGAATGGTAGAGAAAAGACGGGGGAGCGTACCCGGGCACCGTATAAATATGCTTTTGGATTTTGTCGTAGCAGGAACCGAATGCAACTGGTTCGCTGGCAGCGCGCAAGAGAATGAAATATTTTTGTAGGCAACATTTACGGAATGTAATTCGAGCAAGGCTAATTCAGAACGAGCTAGTAATGCTAATAATAGGCTAGCAGTCATTATTCGTATTCGAATGCGTTATTACAACAGTTTCGGTAAGGGGTCTACGTTTGCGATCGAAAGGTTGCGACTTCGAGACCGGCACTCGCCACATTACCGACCCGAAACGGCGCTGAATTCGACTCGGCTCGATTGGTGCTTCAGCATGTAATTGAAAAATTCATGCTTGGTAGACTAGCGGCCATCGAATCCAGACCATCGCCCTCCCCCACTTCGAAACTAAAAATATATCCTCCTGCCGGCTGGGTAGAACAGCCACGTAGCCGAAGCCCACAAATCAGCACAACACGAAGTTGAAAGAGTATTTGAGGAACCATTGGAGAAATTTTACAAAAAAATAATGAGAAATTCAATACCAACAAGCGGTTTATTCGGGATCAAGTCCTGGGAACACAAGTAACAAGTCTGGCGAGTGATTCGAGAAATTTCAAATACAGAAATAGCTATGTATCGAGTATCTACACAAGGAAAGACATGTTAAGCGCACAGTGAGTTCTTCTGTTTCACAACGTTTACTAGCGTTTCAGCTTAACTAACTTTACTTCTCACGGTTTAGGATAAGAAAGTAATATCGGATGAGCCCACACTGGGGCACTCCACCAGAAAGTTGTTTGCCCTTCCTTTTAGTATGTTGTTTGAGACTATGGAGTGGACATGTGTACTCAGTTTCAGCTTGTTGCAATTTTTTTCCAAATTAAGCCATTTTTAGAGCTCAAGTAAATGGATTAAAAGGACATTTTAAAAATATTGGACTTTTTAACGTCGCCTAAGGTTCGAATGTAAAGACAGATGCATGTACATGTAAAACAAAATACTTATGCTTCGAAGTTTACAGAGGAGATAGGAAATGCAGTTCCGATGCAAGAAGACTTTAAACTATTACAAAATATTTCAATTTAAAAAATTTCTGCAACCTTAAGAAATAAAATTCTGAAAAAGTGTGACTTTTTGTCTACCTTTAATACCAAAGAAGGTAAAAGGTACGAATGATAAAAAAGAATTAAAATGTTAACCCGTAATCTTAAAATGAAAAGGAGCAGAGAATGAAATAAAAAAAAGAAGAAAAAAAGAAAAAAGTTAAGAACTAACTCATCATTTTCATCCAAGTCACACACACAAACACTAAAATTCCATAGAGGGAAACACTGCGATGGTGTACTGTACAGTCGCAAATTCGTTGTGCAATATTTTGTACCCAACACGCGCATTTCCCCTTCACCCCTACCCAATTCGTCACCCCTTCATCACTCTCTTCAATACCCAACTTTAATGACGCCTTCTAAGTCGACCAAAATTCCGATAATCAGCGTTCGTTTTTCCAACACATACTACAGGACACCAATCTACCATAAGCAACGACAACAATAACAACAATGAGAATCATAGCAGACGTGTAGGTAACAAGTAAAAATGATTGTGTAAAATTTAAAAATCGAAAAGCAAAGCGCATTTATTGTCACATTACATTTTTTCTCTACTCTCCCCATCGCTTCTCCTCCAGATCTCTTTTACCAACTCATTAGTAATGGAGACCAATAATTATTGAGTCGCATGCCAGTTAGCAAGAATTTACGATATCAATTTTGATTAAGAACAGACACGTTAAGATTCTTCGAAAAAGTACAATGAACCAAAAATCAAAAAAAAGAACGAGAAAATAACGACGACATTTATGCGCAAGAAGGGAGAACTGAAATGTATGAAGTGAAAAATGAGACCCAAAAATAACTTCTCCCACATTTCAAATTTAATTCTCCAACGTAATAAGAAATACTTGATAATATAATATGGTGCATCGGTAGGAATGAAAGAAAGGGTAATAACCGAAAGACGATAATAATATGAGCAAATATCAGTAGTCAAGAATGTGCCACATTTACCTTCTAGTTCTACAAATCATCTACCGTTATAACTTTTACTCGAGTTTGAGTCATGTAGAAATTATCTTCTCTTTAAAATAGCTCCAGAAAACAAAGAAGTAAAATACATCAAAATATGGAGAAACTTTTAGAACTAAACGATGCAAATGAGGTTTGCGAACGATTTTAATGAGAATATTCAAGCTTAAAAATTTCATTTTACAAATTTTGTGCCCGTGCCAACAAAAATGATTCTCTCCCAGGTGCAGAATGAGTTTTGAGATGCAATCAAAGAAACACAAAGAAACACAAAACAAATTTTTCATTTAAACACACAGTTTAGAAAAGCTAACAAAGTTGTAAAAAATGCTGAATACAAATTTTCAGAAAATTTGAGGCATATTTCATCATATTTCAGCTCATATTAAAACAGCATATAGTTCTTTGGTTAAATAAATTTTTTTTAGGCTCTAAACAAGTTTTTTTTTTTTTTGATTTTTTTTTTTGTTTAAACTCACGCACTGTCACTAGTTATTAACTCAGCTGCCAACAATTAATCGACCCCTATAATCGGTTACAATAAACCTGACTTCCCCCAACTCAATAGATGTTACTCTGAAGTCTAAACTGAGTTCAACACAAAATTTAACTAAAACGTGAAAAATAAAAATTACAATTCACGAGTTATATTTGATGGGAGTAAGAAGTGATGCACCCACGTTCTATTAAAAATGAGTTCTCAGTTCAAACCTTTAGAGGTCTGGCATAAACAGAGAAGTGTAGAAGGGAAGAAACAAACAAGGTTGTTTCTAGTTGAAGAAGTGTAATGAACATCAACCAGAAATGCAAAAACGTACATATTATGAGATCATTACGAGGTGTCATCAGGCGCGAAGTAATTAACAGAGTAATATAACGAGAATTTAACTAATAAGAGGGAAATGATAAGAGGCACAGAGTATGTGATGTAAACACAATCACATTTTTGAAGAGAACTTTTCAGAAGAACTAACTCACAAAGATTTTGTATCATTCTCTCAAGGGCATTCAAACATTCTACAAATTTTGAGCACTCTCTACCCACATACTGACAATTTTTAAAATTTCAGCATCATCTTTGAATTTCCCAAACGATTTATCTGATCTGATTGTTTAAGTGGACTAGCGTCAGATTCAACTTAACTCTTAAACAAAGATAGAATTTCCAAAACTCATTTAACTTCTAAGCAGTCACATAATGTAAAGTGAAGGTAGTTGAATTCATTTCACATACTTAGTTGTACTAATATAAGAACTAAATCTTCAGCCTTCAAAATTCCATCTATATGATGAAACAGGCCCAGAAATATGCTAATTTTAAAAATTTGATGTGATCAAAAACCTGCATTTCCGGAATTATCGGAGGTTGTCCAAGATTGCCCTTTGAATATTATGTTTATCTCACGAGTATGGAACACCATACATGGAACAAATGAAGTATTACCCAACTTATTTAAAACAAGTACAAAAATTTGAAAATAACTTAAAAATCCATTTTTGCTTTAAGTAATCCATCCAGATTAGACAAAATCCATTTCTGAACTTTGTTTCATACCATCATAGACAGTAATCACAGTAGAACACATACAGATTAGATTTGGAATACAGATGTTCCTGGGCCTGGAATGAAAAACTTAGTAAGAACTTTCAAAGAACCGGATTTGAGAAAATTTCATTTTTTGTAATTTTTAATTTTCAGATACATTTCTCCTGATTGAGAAGATTATGGAAGATCATAATTTTCCCACTATACTTATCTGACTAATTATGTGGAAATAATTATTCAAATGTAATAAGAATCTCCACAACCCTGGTATTTTCATCTAGAATTCACGTGTCAAATTTGGCACTGATTTTTAGTAATGGGCTATAGTTTTTCTAGATTTTATTTCGTATTACATTCGTGGTTTTCTTGTTTTATAATACTTGGTGATAACCAAATTTGATACTTTTCAATCGTGTACCCAGAAAAATTATGTAATTATGCCTATATATGCATGTTTATGAAACTGCATTCAGGAATGTAGACTATTCACTGGTATGGAACAAATCCATAGTCCTCATTGAGTTTCCAGTTGTAGTACTAGGTCTAGAAAAACCTTTATCTTAAATCCAGTCTGTAAGTGTGTTCTGCTGTGATTACTGTCTATGATGGTATGGAACAAAGTTTAGAAATGAATTTTGTCCAATCTGGATGGACTATGTAAAAGCAAAAACGGATTTTCAAGTTATTTTCAGATTTTTGTACTTGTTTTAACGGAGTTGGGTAATACTTTATTTGTTCTATGTATGGTGTTACATACTCATGAGATAAACATAATATTCAAAGGGCAACTCTGGACAACCTCTAATGATTCCGGAAATGCAGGTTTTTGATCACATCAGATTTTGAAAATTAGCGTATTTCGGGGCTCGTTTCATCATATAGATGAGATTTTGAAGGCTGAAGATTTAGTCCTTATATTACTACAACTAAGTATGTGAAATGAATTCATCTACCTTCACTTTCCATTTTGTGACTACTTAGAGGTTACTTTCGATGCATATATCGGTGCAATTTCTGATATGCGTTTTTGATTAAAGGAATTCATATTTGACATTTTTTCATTGCACCACAAAGCTGATCTGCTAAAAATGTTCAAAAAAAAAGAATGGTATGATAGACTATTTCGTCGATCAAAATGATTTTTAAGGCGATATTTTAACAATTTTTTTTCGTCTACGCTTCAAAATGGAAATAATTCGTAACATTTACTTAATCTTGAAAATATGACATTGATGAAAATACCATTCGAAGTATTTAGAGATAAAATCTCATTATCTATTTTCAATAAAACAAATTATATTAATAATTATTTCAAAAACTACAGAAAGTTACAAAACTCCTTAAATAAAGACAAATCTTTGAAAAAACCAATGTATTATCGTCAAATTTGAAGCGATAAATCAAAAGCAAAAATCTCATACCTACCAAATTTTCCAAACGAAAGTTTGTTCCATTAATAGGTAGAAAAGAATAATATGCAAGAGGTTTTACTGTCAAACCTTCGTACTCAGAATGACAATTAGAAACTGGAACTCAACAATGTAATATGATAACAAAACTCTAAATTAATTCCTTTTTAAGACCAATATTAGTTCAAAATCATGAAAAATAAAACATCAGCAGAGTTCTTGCGGAAACTGTCAATGAATAAAAAATCAAAGAAATTTATTTAGAAAATCGTCAAATATCATTAATTTTTAAGTAAAAGTTGAAATGCGGAGTAGAATAATTAATATCGAAAGAAATAAGAACAAGTGCCATATTCTATTCGCGAAAATAAATAAGAACACTTTCGAATGTTCCGAACGTGTCATACGTATAATAAAATGTCGCTTTAATTCGAAACATTGTAAGTATTAATTGTTGAAAATATAGTTTTTCGCAGAATTTGCAGCTTGTAAGATGTCTCCAACAACCAATTACATTATTTTACTCAGAATAGACTCAAGACGAATGTAATTTTACGAGAAAAAAACAAAAAACAAAAAACAAAAAACAAAACTCCAGTGATTGATTGAGATGATATTTTGATGTAGTTTTTTTTCAACAAATGCTGCGTTTTTAAGTTTGGAAGACATAACATTTTAAAATTGCGCTCTTAAATATCCTAATTTGAATTTTATGTGCTTTTGGTCTTTTTTCATTGCAAAATATAAAACTTTCACATCATCAAATTTTATCACAAGAGTTAATTTTAGGGCTCGATTTTCATGGAGAATCTACTTCCAAATTTGGAAAAGCACATCAACATATTTACGAAAATGAGGTAATTTTTCGATTATAAGTGCCCAATGAACTTGTCGAGGGCATATTGTGTTTTTTGAAAAAGAAAAAGCAATTATTTTCGAACACTAAATTTAAATTTTTATCGCACCAATATGAATAATTTCTATAATTTATGTACTAGTACCCAAAAATCATTATTAAATGTTCGATTAGAAAATTTTATTTCAAAAAAGAAGAAAAATAATTAAATTTTTGAAAAAAATGGAACCGACTACGTGTTGGGACATAAAATATAATAGAACTAAAATGCTGAAAACAAGTTTTCCAGGTTTTATAATAGTAATTTTTTTACACAGTGGAATTACAACTAATGTAGTCTCTGGCAGA
The DNA here is from genome assembly GCA_011428145.1 of Ericerus pela. NCBI lineage: Eukaryota > Metazoa > Arthropoda > Insecta > Hemiptera > Coccidae > Ericerus > Ericerus pela. The sequence goes on from WOFM01000126.1 coordinate 637,358, forward strand.
AATGCCTTCCAAGTCACATGTTATAAATATATAATGCAAGATTTTTGAATGAAGCAATATAGATCCTTTCCTATTAAATATTTCCCTGATGTAATTTTTTGTAAATTTAACATGGATTTGACAACCTTGATATACACAGCATTATTACATCTATTCAAAACATTAGGGGGTTTTATTTATTAAGAATGGTTAAATTTTAGATGTGCTGTCTAAAACTCCACTTTCCATCTGATTTAAATCAATTTCATATTAGGCTTAATGATAGGTACTTACGAAATCAACATCAATTTAATTATCATTTATGGCACAATTTAATTAGTGAGAACCAAACAGTATTGATTTTCATATTAATATCAAAAAATATTACTGCCAGCAACAGTGTTAGTTGTAATTCTACTTTGTAAAAAAATTACTATTATAAAACATGGAAAACTTTTTTTCATCATTTTAGTTCTATTACATTTTATGTCCTTACATGCAGTTGGTTTTATTTTTTTTCAAAAATTTAATTATTTTTTTTCTTTCTTGAAATAAAATTTTTTAATCAAACATTTAATGATGATTTTTAGATACTAGTACATAAATTATATAAATTATTCATATTGGTAATGTAATATTAAGAGAATGATGCTTTCTGAAATATTTACATAAGGACAAGAAATACCATATCCTAGACACTTTTGGGTGATCCAATCAGGATGCGTTATTCCTTTTTATTTGGAATTGGGACTTGTGATTGGTCATCTTACTTTTTTGATGAAAAAAATTCCCAAATTTTGAATGTAAGTTTTGGGTCATCCATGGGGAATTTTTCGGATTTCTTTGGTAAGTGTTATTCATTATAAAAATACCAATTTTTGAAACCATCATTCGTATTTTAACAATGAATATTGAATGCTGCAAAGTAGCACAAAATTTCATTAGATTGCCAGGAAGTGGGTCAAACACAATACCTCTTTCTGATGCAGTCGGTAAATAGGTATAAATATATCAGATTCTTGCATGAAAAAAATAAGTGATCAAACAAAATAATAAATTACTATCAGGAGAAAATAGTAAATAATATTAATAGGTATACATATAGAGGTATGTGGTTTTAAACAGGGGAATTAAATTTGGAATAACCTGGAGCAAAATATTTTTAGGGGGAAAACCCGGGGAAGTTCTAACAAAGAGACCCTACGTAATATTCAGCATACAAGACCCAATTATTTACAGAAGTTTCAGGGCAATAACATCTTTTTTAAAAACAAGCGATTAGATTCGTTCAAACCTCAAAATTGTTTACCAATCAAAATAATTTCATGATACAGGCTACGTCAGAAAAATTATGAAAATAATGAATGCCATAGCCCATAAAATTTTGAAAAAGGAGCTCTGACCATCTGAAATGCAGTTCTTAGAGATTTATTAAAAATTTAAATAATTTTTGGCAAGCACACAGTCTATAGTAAATTTTCATAAATACAAAAATTCAATTTCATATTTGTAGGTAATTTCATCATTACAATTAGAGAAAAGTTTTAAATAAAATGTCAATACTTTCACTATAATTACTTTACGGATTACTTAACATAGTTCTTAATTCAAAATAAATCTTGTTCCTCATTCTAGTTTTCAATTTTTACATGCATTTTCAATTTCCATCCCTGTTATTTCTATTTGTAAAGAATTTTGACATACCTATTGTCAAAATTGCAAAGCTGCAATGAATTTTAATTTTTAATTGTATTTTTTGACCTTATTAATTCACACACGTGTAACCTGCCTAAAGCAGGTAAAAGTTAATTCTCCTTCCTTCACGTAACAACCAATCATAGTGAACTAATCCCACTGTTACTTACCATTTATTTTCTATATTATGTAAAAATTAGAATATAAAAACTATTACATTGAAGAACACTATGTTCAGGTCAGTTCAGTTCAGTTTAATTTTAAGTCCTAATATTTAATATTCAATATTATGTTTGTTAAAGATTTTCTACCTTTTAAATGAAAAATATTATATGGTGTAAAACGTAACTTGTTGAATTGAATTGAAGTCTCATAATACAAATAAAATTAAGGTCCATCATAAGAGTGTGGGTACCTAGGAATAATATTCTAGTTATAAAGTTTATCTTATTGTTTGTAAGTATTTATTTGTGGTTTTTTTACAAATGAATACTTGGTAAAAGTGTTCAGGTCAAAAAGAGGTAAAAACACCAAATATACTACTCTTTTCTGGCGTTACATTGTATTTATTTTGTTTGTTTGTTTATTCATGTCGGAATATGGAATTATAGTTTGAAGTTTTTTGCAGAATAGTCTTTAGTATGAAGATTGAAACTTACAAACTCAGAATCATGAACATATTTTATAACGAAGATAATAGAGAATTTTTTTATTTTCTTTTACTTCATTATTTTTGTTCTAGATGAAAATAAAATACCGAGATAAAACATCATGGATACTTCATAATATATTGACAAATCATATTAAGGTAAGATTTAAATTTTGAATAGGCCATTTTTCTACAATCAGAACTGATAAGAAAACCTTTATTCTGATAAGTGAGTGCCTAAAACATCCGAAATATAGAGCGCTCTGTCGGCGAAGTAAAGAACACCAATAAGCAAATAAGCTATCCACAAAACTTACACTCGACGTATTAATACCATGGACGAGAAATATGAGGAAGGGCACATCATCTTGCACTTTCACCCTTTTCCTTCTTCTTCCCCCTTTCGCTACTCCATGAAGACCAAGGCAGGTTAAATTAACAACGCAAAACGGTCGTCAAACCGAATTAAAACTTTTTGTCTTTTGACAATAAAAATGAACAAAAGAAAAAAAAAATTGACCATAATAAATTAATAGTTCTCAAGGACATCTACGTAAATAAAAGGGTTGCATAAGTAAAGTGACATGAGAACCAGAAGCACCAAGACAAAGACTACAGTGGCATTTGCGACAAAGTGAAAAAAAAAGTCTGTGAAAAAGTAAGAAAAAAACAACAAAAACGTAAGATTATGATACGACTTAAATCTCAAGACAAAAGAAAAAGCAAGAAAAAAAAAAAGAAAAAGAAAAAATATATTAAAGCAGCTCGAAAAAGCCAAACTCCGACCCGATTTCAAACCATCCACCACCAATTCCTCTTCCTCACCCCGTCCCCTACCTATTGGTAAACGAAGCGCCGAAGCACGGTCACAACCCCTGGATTTTGTTTCGCTCGTTGTTGATAATCAATACCATAGTCGTATTAACTTTGGCGCTTTAATGGAATCCTTTTTGCCACCCCTTTACACCCATTTTACAAAACGAAAAACTCGTCTCGGCGCCCATCTATCTCGGTCGCGTACAACCGTAAATATATTAATAACAAAAAAAAAAAAAAAAAAAAAAAGAGAGGAAAAAGGCAACAGTGCTGGACGATTTTTGCTTTCTGTTTGCCGTTTGGAGAACGGTAATTGTTGCCATTCGCGACGAAAAGTGAATCAAAGCAAAGAATAAAAAAAAGAAAAGGAGGTTTTATTTCACCCTTCTCGTTTAGATCGAATTAATTTTTAGGTAATCGGCGGAGATTTTTTTTTCTCCTTCATCTCACCTTTTGGGTGACAAACAAATATGTTTTGACGTCCTCAAAATTAGCAACATATAGGTCCAAAAAATATCGTAATAAAAATTTTGTTTTCATGACCTCGGATTTGAAACAACGAAAAACGTACAAAATAAAATTATTCTAATTAGATTTTTCGAAAAAAAAAACAAATCATACAATCTATCTATACATATCCACGTATATATCATATATAAAAGCTACTTCTGTAACGCTATCACGTGACCATAGCTACAGATATATTTTTCTACGCGTATATTTCGGTTACAGTCTAACTCAAAATCTACTTATTACGTTATATGCGATATTAGTCCCCGAGTTGAGGGTGGGTACGTTTTTCGTTTCATGAACTCAGGAAAATTCTGGCACTAATAACTCAAATTCATAATATATACATAAGAGTCAATTTCTTGGTCCCACGGTACAGGTCGCAATTTTTGTCCGCTAATCACGAAATTTTGTACGAACATTTGTACTAAGCCAAGGACCAGACATTGATTTTGATTTTGATTGGCCGGACGGTACTTCCGGTATCACCATTTTTGTTCTTATTTTGGCTATAAAATACTCGAAATTCGGAATAAATATTTATATTATTTCATTGTACTACACTACCAATTTTGGCGCCGATCGGCTGGATGGTACTTCCTGTACTGCTATTTTTGTTTTCAAATTGGTCATAAAATGTGGAATTTCTTTTTTTTTTAATTTTCAAGAACTTTTCTTTTTACAAAAATTAACCACATGTTCGTGCCTTCTTGTTTTTAATTTCTTAATTTTATTACATTTCTTTGGTTTTATTTGAAATTATATGATTATTTACCATACTTTATCATCTTAATTAATTTTTTATTTCAAGAAATAATGCTTCTAAATTTCACATTGTCTAACATTTTGTCAGCAGCTAACAAATTTCATCCAATCATAATATATAACATTAACGAATATAAACTTACAGATAATTAATACGACCATCAAAATTCATAACTCTTTTTATCAAAAACCTACTTTTTCTACAGAGGCTTGCTGCGCTGGAGTTTTTTTTAATATATAAACATTCTTGCCCTCTAGTCCGCTTCCTCCTGGGTGTAAAAGAATATTCTACGAAAAAGTTGAGATTGCATAAAAAAACTGCATGGCGCACTGTCCAGTTTCAAATTCTGTTTGTCACATAACACACACACACACACACACACACATACATACACACTCACAAGCAACATCTGTGGCGAGCTGGTGGCGCTCAGCTGAATGTTTACACATTAAATATGTGAGGGGGGACCCTTGCACGCCTTTTTTTTAAAGAAAGTTGTTAGGTCCTTCCAGAAGTCAAACTGATTGATTTCAGGCCATATTCTTAAAGGGAATAAAAAATTATGCTGACATTAAAAATAAGTTCAGAATAAAATTATAAGAAGAATAATCATGCAAGAGGAATTAGCTGAAGACTTTTTAATAAATTTTTCACTTTAATTTGACTCAGCTGAAGAATGTATTTTCCAGATTTTGATGTATCATTTTTAGGCAACCGGTGAAAGCCTATTAAATTTTTTTTTTAGAGTTTTCTATTTTGAGAACTAAAAAAGATTTTTTCTGGAGAAAAGCAAATTTTTTGCGAAGTTTTCCTTAAAAATCTATCTTTAGTCCCTCCTAAACCATCAAACCATCGTCTGATAGATGCACGGCGAAAAATAAGTAGAATTTCTGGGAAAAAACTAACGTAAATTTTTGTTCATGCAAGACATGTGCAAGTTTATATATTTTTCAGTTCCTAAGGTTAAAAACTGATCGATTAGAAAGCTCTTCAAAGGTTAAGCTAAGATGGAAACCATTATTTATGTTGTTTTTTTTTAAACTAAAATTCATACAGGCTAATTTTCAAAAATTGAAGTTTCTTAATTCGTAAAGAGAACCACACAGAATGCATAATTATTTTTGGGAGAAAAAATTGGTAAGAAAGATAAAGATTCCATTAAAATTCGAAAATCTATATTTTTGACATTAAATGAAACTTCTGAGATTTTCTCAAAATTCTTTTTGAGTCAAGGTGGGCCCTTTTCCTAGAGAGTACCACATACATCTTTTGCTGCAGAATGAGACTGAGATTGCTACATTTCAACGGAACAGGTTTACCAGCTGAAGAGAAAGAGTGTGTTTAAAAATACGGAAATTGAAATTTTTGAAGATCAAAATAGAATTTAAACCCCCCTAAGGCTCCATTAATTTTCAAACACTGAAGTTATATTCACATTTTCAGTTTTTTTCATATCAATCATAAACACTAACTCGATACATGCAGTACAAACGTTACAATAACCGAGAATATGAAATGAAACACATTAGGCACACCGTCCAACAATGACTCTCGCAATAAATCAGCAATAAACCTAACTTGGCATAAATTTCAATTTTTAGAATCAACAAATACTAAGTTCATGTTATTTCTCTCAAAATTTATCCGTTTTGTTTTCAAGAAAACAGTGCTGCCAGGTACGAAAATTCGAATCAATACTCATTTAAGGGGGCAAAAGTCTGCATGTGCTCGGTATTTATTCAGAAAAAAACGAAAAATTTCGAAAGAACCCACGTACATCTATAATATAAAGCTAAAAATGTGTTTGAGAAATTATTGCAATAATAGTTGTATGCACGTGAAAACTGGTTTTTGCATTCCAAAGAAAGAAAGAAAGAAAGAAAAACAAAAAAACACGCAATATTTGAACACTGTGCCTTATTCTCTTCCTTTTCGAGCACAAATCACGTTTTTAAGTAGGTTTTCTTTAGAAAATCTACTTATTAAATTTGGTACGGTATTAGCCCCTAGGGTTGGGGGTTTACGTTTTTCATTTCATGACCTCGGGAAAATTTTGGTACCATCAACTCAAATTCATATATCATTATAATAAACGTGCAACTCGATTTTTTAAGACAAAATTCAACGAAAATTATTCAGATAAAATTCAAGGTGCAAGCCCCAACTACATATGTTTCATTAATGTTGCCAGACCAGTGTAAGCCAGAGCGACGCTTTAGGAATTGTATATATATATAAATATAAATGTAGATAGTTAGATAGATAGATAAATAGATAAATATGTCAATTTCTTGATCCCAAGATACAGGTCGCAATTTTTGTCCCATAACCACGAACTTTGGTATAAAAATTCGTACTAAGCTAAGGACCTGACTTATTGATTTTGGTGTAGATTGGCGGAGCGTACTTCCAATACCACCTGTGGGGACTCTCCCGTATGAAGTATAGGGGCTTGGACCCCTCAACAACAGTCGCCGCCCCAAAGGGCAGGTAAACAATCGTCCTTGTGACGTCAAATACACAAAATACGTTCGATCGTGATTACCTGTACATACTTGCAGGTAATGTACGAGTACCAAATCATGACACAATAAGATGATATCACAATCCGTACACGAACTAGCCAGCCATCTCTTATCTCAATAGGGGATGATGCAACCTGGCCGTTCTCACCAATGTACGTATTATCTTACATACGTGTGTTTGTGTGCATGCAAATAAGCCGTATATAAACCACCCGAACTGGCTCTAAAATCGCCAGTGTTCGCCTTGGTTTTGGCTTACCCGTACTTATGTACAAAGTGGTTGAACACGCTTAAATTCTGTTGAATTTCCTTCTGGTGAGAATATCTCTCACGACAAGGTATTCCACAGTGGTGACCCCGACGTGATATTTGGCTAAGTCGTGAGGTGTCCTTAGGTGCGTTGCGCTTTTACAAAAATTTGACGCTATGCACTGGCGAGATACTTGCTTGCTCAGCAAATACAAAAATTTTTTTTGCAGACTAAGACACCTTTTAGGTTGTCAAAGTAGAGTCTGCTGAAATGGGAATTTATACCCCTCTCCTTAAAATATATAAACAAGGAGAAACCAGACAGTAAACCTGGAGGAAGAAGGTTGGACTCATCCCCCAACTCCCCCAACTTTGACTCGACACTCTAAGAATTTACCAAATATGGAAGAAGGCCCTCAACACCCAGAATTAGCACGGCAATAAATAAAGAACAACTAGCAGTTAAAACATTGAGAAGTGGTTGAACTTTAAGCCAAAGTTCTGACCCATAAACACCTGTCCTACAAACACAAGAGCCAGTGTTTTCGACTAGCAAGAAAGGAAGTAGTTCTGTGGAATACTCTTGTCATCAGAAAGACACAGCAATGGTCCCACCACCAACCAAAAACCCACAACCATCTCAGGGAGGTAGTAGTCAGCCGCAGCTGACACCCAAAGTCTTGGCGCAGATTATGCAACTTTTGCAACTACAGCCAGGGCAGAACCCCAACTTCTACAGATGGAGGATAGAGATCCCGGAATTTCTGCCCAATGAGGTAGACTTGTGGTTGACACTCTTGGAAGGCAGGTTCAAGACAGAGAACATAACTCTGAACCAGCGGTATCTCCACATCTGTGGAGGCATGCCCCCGCAGATAATCCGCCACATTCCAGATATTATGGAATGCCCTTTGACAGAAGATGATAAATATACCTGGTTTGTCAAGAAGATAAAGAACGTGTTTGAGAAAATGAAAAACAAATCATTGATGATGTGATGGGTGGTATGAAGATGGGGGATGACAAACCCTCAATCTTCATGGCAAAATTGAGGCAGAAGGCGGATAATATTGTAGCCCCTTCTATCATAGGCAATCAATTTTGCAAACAACTCCCTCAAAGTGTTGTGCAATGCCTAGCCGCCATGGGTTTGACCGTGATAAATACATCCGTAGACTTGGACTTCCTTGCAAAATCAGCAGATAATGCGCTCGAATACACCAGGTCAAAGCCCGTGGTCAGTGCAGTATCTGCAGAGACTGGAGAGATCGCTCAACTTTGAGCTCAAATAGCTAAGTTGACTGATGAAGTAAAAAGGAACAAAGGCCAAAGCTCCACAAAATCCAATAGTAGCTGGTGACAAAGATCTAAACGTAGAAGCAACAACAAAAACAGTGGCAATAGCACATCGGACTCAAGAAAATCATGACGTGGTCCTTCACAGTTGCAGATGTTCCAAACCCGATCCTGGGTGCAGATTTCCTTGCACATTTTGGCCTGATCATTGAACTCAAAAACGGCAAATTGATCGATAGTGAATCTAAACATTGTGTGGATGGCAAAACGCTAGCTTACAGACTGGACATAAATATATCCAGCTGTACCAAAGTCAACATACAACTCTTACGGATCCTGTCTGACTATCCTGGAGTCACCCAACCATCAATTCGCAGGCATCCTACCTATAAACATGACACAGTTCATTATATAGAGACTAAAGGACCGCCTTGCCATGCTAGAGCACGAAGGTTACTGCCTGACAAACTCAAAGCGGCACGAGAGTACTTCCATCGCATCGTCGAGGAGGGCGTATGTCGCCCTTCAAAAAGCTCATGGAGCTCCCCTATCCACATGACCAAAAAAGCAAGTGGAGAGTGGCAAATTATTGGAGACTACAGGGCCTTAAATGCCAAAACAGTTCCTGATCGCTACCCAGTCCCCAATATAATGGACTTCAATGCGAACATGAAGGGTAAAACGATGTTCACCAAAATAGACATCAACTGGGCATTCCACCAAATTCCTATGGCCAACCAGGATGTACCAAAGACAGCAGTTATAACCCCCTTTGGACTATTCGAATACTTTCAAATACCATTTGGACTTCGCAACTTAGCACAAACCTTCCAAAGATTTATCAATGGACTGTTTAGGGGATTGCCGTTTGCATATGCACACTTGGATGATATTTGCATTTGCTCTGAAGGTGGTGAGCAACAGCACGAGGAGAATATAAGAGCCATCGTACAGCGTATACACGCTGCCGGGCTTACTATCAACGTAGGCAAAAGCTTATATGCACAGACCGAAATTGACTTCCTCGGCTACAAAGTCTCAACCGAAGGCATTTCCCCCTTGAAGACCAAAGTAGAGCCAATATTGAATTTCCCGAAACCCTCAAATGTCACGGAACTCAGGCGTTTCTTGGGGATGGTGAACTTCTATAGACGCTGCATGAAGAATGCAGCAGCCGAACAAAGTAAGCTGTTTGCACTAATTAAGACAAGTAAAAAGAAAGACATGAAGAAGCCAAACTGGCCTTTGAGAAAATCAAAGATACACTGGCAAATGGAACAGACGAAAGTCTGCCATTGGTGCAACCCTGTACCAACTTGATAAAGACAACAAGAAGTTACCGCTAGCTTTCTTCTCAAGGAAGCTCTCAAAAACAGAAAAGAACTATAGCACATACGATAGGGAATTGCTCAGAATTTTTGCTGCATTGAAGCATTTCAGGCACCAATTAGAGGGTAGATGTTTTTCTGTGTATACTGACCATAAACCCCTAACATATGCCTTCACACAAAAAGCAGAACCGGCATCACCAAGAAGAGCACGACAATTAGACTACATTGGTCAATTGACTACCGACATTCAGTATATAAGTGGAGAACTTAACACTCCAGCTGATGCCTTGAGTAGAATTGAAGCTATCTCGGCTCCTGTCTAATTACCTTATGCTGATATAGCTAAAGCACATGTAACGATATTTCATAATATGAAATATTTTCGTATTACTAATTATCATCATCATCATTACTTTCTCTCTATTTTTCTATTATTTCCCATTCATTAACTCTCACGTCATTTCTTCAAGTCAAGACTTGTTTGATGACATCATTTCTTACATAAACAGTTACTGTGTTTACTCATAAACAATGAACTCATCTTTTGTTTATATTATTTCTGCAATCTTGCATATATACTAATTTCTACTAATTTATTTGTGAACACCCATTTTATGTCATATTCTTACGAGACCATTGGTCATACTTACTGTACATATATTTCTACTAACCAATAAGATCAAAACCCTTCTCCAACACTCTGTAAATTCGTTTGAACCTTCCCCTTTTTACTTACTATATAATCTCATGTTTTGTACTATTTCATTCATTCTAATACATTCTAATTCATTCTACTTAATTCTAATTCTACTTCAATCAAGTTTACCTCTTGATTACTCTGTTACACTAATTCTTTTAATCTTTGATGTTTATTACTGTTACTCTTTTATAAAGTTTATGTCTAATACACCTTTTTAACTAACTTGTGTATTTGATTGTTCTGTTACAATATATAACCGTCACAGCACAGCTTAAGGATGCAGAATTGCAAGAGTTGTTATCGAACGATGATACTACTCTCAAATTGAGACAGCGAAAAATTCCCGATAATGATGTTTTATTAACATGTGATATCAGTACAGGTAAGAATAGGCCATTTCTACCGGTAAAATATTGCAGGTTGGCTTTCAACAGTGTACATAATCTGTCACATGCTGGGCCAAAATGTAGTGCTAATTTAATTTCGGCAAGGTTTGTATGGCCACAAATGAAGTCTGACTGCAACAAATGGGCTCGCAGTTGCCTGAACTGTCAAGAATCCAAAGTAGGAAGACACACTCGCTCGCCCCTCAAATCCTTCAAACAAACAGAGTGGTTTAAAACCGTACACATGGACTTGGTAGGCCCATTGCCACCATCTCAAGGACACAGATACCTGTTAACGATAATAGACAGGGCAACACGATGGCCAGAAGCAATCCCTCTACATGAGATGTCAGCTCCTACAGTAGCTGCAAGGTTATACGATACCTGGATTGCGAGGTATGGCATACCAGAAGTCATAATTACAGACCAAGGTCGCCAATTTGGGAGCTCGCTCTTTAAAGAGCTGTCCAATAAGCTTGGTGTTCAACACAGTCATACCACAGCTTACCATCCTCAAGCCAATGGCAAAATCGAGAGATGGCATAGAGCTCTCAAAGCCTCTATCATATCTCATGATACAAAGAGATGGGTAGACGTACTCCCTACCATCCTCTTAGGCCTTCGATCTGCCCTACAAACGGATACAGGTCACTCTGCAGCGCAATTATCGTTTGGCGAAGAGCTACGCCTTCCAGGGGACTTCTTCACAAAATTGAAGGAAGTTAGCCCCAAAATTATGGTACAGAATATAAGAAATGATGCCAACAATTTTCTTGAAGATGCAGCTCGCCAAGGTCAGCCCAAGATTTACGTCTCGAAACACTTGGCCAATACTTCACATGTATTTGTTAGAGACGAAAAAATGAGATCTGCGCTGGAGAAACGTAGTATCAGAAGATAAGAAAAACTTTGTGATACTCATTGCAGGCAAACCTAGAACAATTTCAATCGACAGATTGAAGCCTACATACTTGGTAAGGGAGGACAAAATAATAAAAAGGATACCAAGAGAAAACATAGAAAATATCCAGACAGATTCACCAATAAACATAGAAGAATCCGTCGAAAAATGTGAAAATAAAAATTCACAATTAGAGATAACACCAAAAATAAAAAAGTCTGTGAAGTTTTCGGACGATGTTATTACCAAAACATTCCATCCCAAGGCCCCCATATGCCCACAAAAAAGAGGCAGGCCCCTAGGCAGTAAAAAACACAAAAATTCCCACCCTTCTTGCATGTCTGAGAGGTTAATGGGAAGAAAATAAAATTTACTCCCAAAAAAGTAATATCCACTATGTAAGTTAAAACCCGCTAAAAAATATGCGACAAAAATCGGAACTCCGTGAGACAAAAGAAACTCCTGAGATAAGCAAACGAGGAATGCCAACAAAAAGAAAACGACAGGAATAAACAAATCAACGAGCGATACGGAAATAAACATCGCAACGTTCATTTACCGTTAAATACAAAGATAATCTCAACGTCGTGACATCACAAACGGAGATTCCTTTGTAATAAAATTCGAATAAAATATTCTATGAGTTTATTTCAGGCATAACTCTGCTTAAACCAATCAGAGCTTAACTGGAAAACTTGCATACAGCCAAGAATTTTAAGCGCTATACCCTCTACATGCTGATAAGAAGATGTGAAAATAATGAAACGGAACTGTAATGGTAAATCGAAAATAGCAGTAAATTCACCCATTTCAGAACTGTCTTAACACTCAGACGTGTTTTCTGAACGATATTTTTGGGAGGCCGATCAAAAACGGCGTTAAACCCGCACGTCCCCCCAGGCCTTGCGCATTTCAATCATTTTTGTGGCGCAAAAACTGGGGGGGAGTAGCTGTGGGGACTCTCCCATATGAGGTATAGGGGCTTGGACCCCTTGACAACAGTCGCCGCCCCAAAGGGCAGGCAAACAATCGTCCTTGTGACATCAAATACACAAAATACGTTCGATCATAATTACCTGTACGTACTTGCAGGTAATGTATGAGTACCAAATCGTGACACAATAAGATGATGTCACAATCCGTACACGAAGTGGCCAGCCATCTCTTATCTCGATAGGAGATGATGCGACCTGGCCATTCTCACCAACGTATGTATTATCTTACGTACGTGTGTTTGTGTGCTTGCAAATAAGCCGTATATAAACCACCCAAACCGGCTCTAAAATCGCCAGTGTTCGCCTTGGTTTTGGATTACCCATACTTATGTAAGAAGTGGTTGAACACGCTTAAATTCTGTTGAATTTCCTTCTGGTGAGAATATCTCTCACGACAAGGTATTCCACACCACTATTTCTGTTTTTACTTTAACTAGAAAATGTTAAATTCTGCACTAATAGCCACGAAATTTGGAATAAATATTTATTATTCATTGTAGTAAGCTACTAATTTTGGAGCCGATAGGTTAGATGGTATTTCCGATAGCGCTACTTTTGTTTTCATATTGGTCATAAAATTTGGAATTAACACGAAATTTCAAAAAAATATTAATTATAATTTATTGTAGTATTCTACCAATTTTGGTGTGGATCGACAACGGTACTTCCGGTATAACATTTTTTTCCTCTTTTATTTTTTCTAATTTGCATGAACTTTTCTTTTTACAAAAATTAACCACATGTTCATGTTTTTTTTGTTTTTTTTTTATTTCAAAACTATTATATTTCTTTGGTTTTATTTGAAATTATATGATTATTTACCATACTTTATCATCTTAATTAATTTTTCATTTCAAGAAATAATGTTTTTCAATTTCATATTGTCTAATATTTTGTGAGCAGCTAACAAATTTCGTACAATCATAACACACCATTAGCGCATACAAACTTACAGACAATTAATGTGACCAACAAAACTCATAATTCGTTTTCTTGAAAACCTACTTTTTTTACCGAGCCTTCCTGCGCTAGAGTGCTTTTTACATTTAGTATGAAAATTAGTGCGATTTTCTTCTCAGAATTTTCAATCAAAAACGTAAAACAGGTAGAAAACTGACTTAAAATTTTCTGCACTTACATTCGCCACGTGTTTTCATCTTAATACTGCAGAAGAAAATTTAAAATAAAACAATGACAACTAATTTATTAAATTTTCAAGTTTGAAACAAAAGTTTCTTTAAATATTCAACTCATATCATTGGATTCAAACGATGAGAGGAATTGAGTAGAGCAAGAAACTGAATAGAATTTTCCTTTAATAAAATAGAAGCCGAAAATATAAGAAGGGGAATATTATTTGAAACCAGAACTGAAAAAAATGTTTTGGTTTTTCGCATATATTTTGATGTTGGTGGTTGTTGAATAGCAATGGAACGGACAGTGTCATATAGTTATTGGCATGGGAAAAATATCTAGATGGCCAAAAATTTAAACAAAGGACTGCATTTACTAAGTTTTACGTGCGATATCTTACGTTTCCTTGGTTTTTATGAACATTGCATCAGTAGTGAAAATGCCTAGTTGAAAGCTAAATTGAAGAGTTCCAACTGTTCGTCTCATGCTCTAAACACGTAAAAGTCTCCGCGACTTTATCATCTTAGCCCCACGCTAAAAATTGGGAACGCTTGTAAGTCGGTATTGAAAAATTATATTATACTTAAGCAAGCAGTGACCTAGAATCGGAGTGGACACGCAATTTTATTTCTCACTCGCACTACCGTTATGTTCGTCAATGAAACTAGTTTACAAAACGAAGTTGACGAATTTTATTCGTTTTGTTCTAGAAAATCAATTATTCTTCTCTGGTCAAATTGTCAGCGAACGGAATACCCACAAATAAAATCATTTCAAGAAGATCATTAAAAAGCAATCAAAATGAAGGGGTCATTTAGCTGCAACGGAGGCGATACAGTTTCTTTTTTCTCACACAAAACTCAAGCTGACGAAACAGAATGGTCCACGTTCACATTCTTCGAACGAAAACGATTGTATTTCGACCAAAATCGAAATACTTTCGGGTGAACACGCACGCACCAAAATAATTTTTTTCATTTTATTTTTTCAACCTTCGTTCCATCTGCCACAGCATTTTCGACGAAAGATACGTGCATATCGAGTGGGTTCTTCTCTCTTATCTAGACCAGGAGTAGGGATGCATAAGGTAGACCAAAGTGTACAGAATGTGGGGCTGGGTGAACGACCGAACAGGTATAATGTATACCTACAGGAAAAGGATCGAGGACACTCGGCACAAACCCAGATGAATGTTTTTTACGAATTTCTTTTTTCAATAAAACACATTCAACATTTGACGAACGAAATATTAATTCGAGCACGGGCCGATTCAACATCAACAACAATAATATCGTTTCGATGGTGGGCCATATTTTTTGAAAAACATACAGCCTGTTAGCAACACAGAGGTAACACAATTTCAACGGACATACTGAAGTGAATTTTTTTCCTGAAAATCAACAAATGTGGCAATGTCGAACAGAAAAGCCCATTTGATCGATCTGAATGATTTTGACTAATACATACAATGTGAGAAACTAAGAATAAGTGAAAGCCTAAATACGAGGTTAGAGTAAGCATACATACGACGATGGAGTAAATTTTTTTTCAACGATCCGAAAAAAACAAAAAAGCTTATTTTTTCAAAAGCAACAAAGCCTTTCAAGCTTTAATATGCATTTTTGTATAATTTTGAGCCAACACAAAGAGAAATAATACGGTTATTGGAGAGCACGGTGCAGGTAGCGAGTCTTGAAAGTCTGAACACCCCCCATCATTAGCTCCATAAAAAAAAGTCAACAGAAAAATAATAATGAGTTAGTTGACGGTGATGATATTACGGTTGGGAGGGGTTCAGAGGGGGTCAAAAAGATATATATCACCTTACGATCGAGCTATCTACGCCCTTAGTGCAGAGCATTACTAACTGGTTACTACTAACAGCCACCGGTTCTACATAACTTGGAAGTTCTCCGTTTACAAACTGAACCGAACAAAAGAAGGTACTATTCAACATGCAATTCAAAGATTACAGACTCACAAACACGTTAAAATTAGAATTTGAGGCCTAATATTTTATTTTTCCTTTTTTTCTTTTTTCATACCAACTCACAAGGTAGAATTACCCAATATGAGTCAACTTCTATATCAAATATGTTAATAATACCGAATTCTCATCTTCAGTATCTTTTTTCGTACACAACATTATCAGAAATCAGATTATTGTAAACTTAAAAGATTAGAAATTTAAGCAACTAAAGTCTCAAATAACAATCGAACTTTCCATCGACTTTTACAAAACTTAAATAGTTCTCGTGACACACCATTTGATTTTACAGAAGGTACTCGTATTTAACTTCTTCATCAGATCTACAGATTTTTGAAATGGAAATTAGGTAGCTGAAGATGTGCAATCGCTGATAAATTTTTTCATTTCCCTTAAGAAATAAAGACTTCATCACAGTTATTTTTCTCAATGCACTTTTCTCTCGAATTCCCCGGCTTACTTTTTTGAATGGAAAACTACAACTCTACTTAACTTCAGGAAATGCGGACAACTTTTCCCCTTTTATTACAAACAGAACCGTAAAATTACTGTTAATAGAAATGACTATTTCACTCATAATTTTTTTTTTTTTTTTTTTTTTTCGTAACCTCTCAATTTTTAAGTACTGTAGGCGGCTAAGAAGTGGATTTAGAAGTTTTTGCAAAATTTTCCACATATTTTTCAATTTCTCTCCGGAAAAACGATGATATGAGAAATTAATCAGCAAAAAATTCATTACACTGTTTATATTTTATGATTTTGGAATCTAGCAGCTGCTCCTTCATCTTTCAGAACAGACTAAATGAGCATTTAGTATTGCTCATAAATTTCGGTTGGTTGGAGCCCGTGGCTCTATCTCTCTCCCACTCTATCACACAAAATAAGTTTGTGCGAACGTAATCTGCGACATGCAAAACATCCCGGGAAAATATTAAGATTTGTTATCTAATTAATCGAGAAAATTATCACACTGGTAGAAAAACTTGTTTTCAACTAGTTTCATTTTCATTTTTTTTTTTTATAAACAACTGGATCATTCAATCAGATAGCGAATCAGTAGAAATTAATTAACAGATAAAGGATAATCAAAGACGATAGGAAAACGTGTACGATAATACCATTCTACAAGCGCTTTAATTGATTTCCACAAACTGTTATTTCGCATTTATTTTGGATAGAACTGAATACTGTATTTATATTCACCATTAATAAGTAAGACTATAACGCAAAGAAAACTTTTTTCAATGAAAAATAAGAAAAATTCGACTTTTAATTGATAAGACATTGATTTAATGGATTTTGAAATGGAATATAAATAAAATAAAAAAAGGATCATGCTTTGCGGTGAGAGTATGACCCAATGCCTCCACAGGAAGAATGGAAAGAGTAAGAGTAGAAATCCATACTAATTCCATCATTCTTCAAAAATGTATTAATACCTTTTTTAAACACAAAAGACATCGATCGATTATAGCGGTTTTGTTCCGAAGAGTATTAATTTTTTGGGATTGGAAGCCTTCACAACAAGGATGCGTTTAAAAATTATATACTTACATTTTGAATCAAACTAGGTATTTTGCTCAACATTCTACTCGTACATTTAAAACAAGAAAGTCAAAATCACTGACATAGTCATATGCCTTTTGAGTAACTTTATGGAATCTTCAGTGTGATCTTCGTCCTCTTCAGTTCTACACGATCACGATCATATTAAAACTTCAAAATCATTTCCTCGCATCAGCAAAAAATATTTAGTTTTCATGGGTTTGATTCGGAGTATTTTCTTTTTCCTTTTAAATTTCGAGAACGAAACTCAATTTAAACATTTTCAGGATGTCACTCACTGTTCATATAAACCTAACAATTCATTTTATCTTCAAATTTGAACACTAGTTTCGTATGATTCCTACAACTTGTTCACCGTTTTTGGAAACGAGAGAAAAAAAACACGTTTTCAACGTAAAGAAAGGAAATTGTTGCGCGAAAAAGGGTGTTCAACTCCTATTATACGAATTGAAGAAAGTATAGCGAGTAAAAATTTAAAAGAAAAAATTCTAAGCCCAACGGATGCGATTATTCTTTTTTTCGACTTTTTTTTTTCTATTGAAATTCTTTTTATTTTCTTCATTTCTCGGAGTTTTTTGGCCAGCTTTTAGGTTTAGTTTCTCTCCTTTACAATCGACAAAAAAAAAAAAAAAAAGAAGTTCCGTTCAATACAAATAGTGCATAATTTAATTATAAATTTGAGAATTTTTTGGAAAAATTAGCGGTGGTTAAAAAAAACGGAAATTTAGAAAGATGCGTTTCATTTTATGGAAACTGATGCAGGCCCATAAACTTTTTAAATAAGAAAATGAATACAAGCCAAAAAAAAAAAATTCGAAAAAAATAGAATAAATTTAACATATTCTCAATAGTTGCATTGCAACTTTGGGAGGAAAATGGTAAAGCTCTTAGGGCGAATAATTTACACAGAATTTAGGAAAGTTACTGTTTCGAAGAAGCAGAGGGAGTGAAAATGAGTGAAATAAAAAAACTCTAGAAAATTTATATTTTCCTAACCATAAATAAAACTAGCTAACTAACTAAATAAATAAATAAATAAATAAATAAAATATAAATAAATAAATACTATAAAAAAATCAATAAATCAGTAATATTTTGCACAGTTGTGTGTAAAAATTACTTTTAAAACTAAATATAAAAAAGTTCATAATGAAATCAATAAATCAAAAATATACTTAGTAAACAGAAATTTCAATATGGTTAAAAACATTTTTTACAACTTGTAGGAATATAATATAATTTGGTGAAATTAAATACCACAAAAAATGAAAATATGAAAATTATTTAGAAGAATGCTTCCGACCAGCTTATTTTGTTCATCTGGACTTTAAATTCTTTTCTCAGCAATAATTTAAGATTTTTAAGTAGGTTTTCTTTAGAAAATCTACTTATTACGCTTGGTGCGGTATTAGCCCCCAGGGTTGGGAGTGGGTACGTTTTTTATTTCATGATCTCATGAAAATTTTGGCACTGCAGTAACTCAAATTTATATATAAGTTCATTTTTGTTCTCACGGTACAGATCGCAATTTTCATCATATAATCGCTAAATTTTGTAAGAACATTTGTACTAAGTCAAGGACCAGACCTATTGATTTTGGTGCGGATGGGCCAGACGGTTATTCCGGTACTAAATTTTTGTTTTTATTTTGGCTATAAAATACTCAATTTTGCATCAATAGCCAAGAATTTCTGAACAATTATTTATCATTATTTATTGTAGAACGCCATCAACTTTGACGTCGATCAGCCGGACGGTAATTCCAATAAAGCTTTTTTTTTTTTTTTATTGATCACAAAATGTGCAATTTTGGATCAATATGTGCGAAATTTGAAACAAATATTTATTATAATTTATTGTAGCATACTATCAGTTTTGGTGCAGATTGACTGATGGTACTTCCGGTAAGGATATTTCTTTTCATTTTTAGTCTGGCTATAAAATGCTTAATTTTAAACAAATATTTATTATAATTGATTATAATATTCCATCAGTTTTCGTGTAGATTAACGGGATGGAATTTCCTTCAAGTCAATTTTTGCATTTAATGGTTTCAAACTGTGTAACTTCAAAATGCAGAACAAGTATTTTTAAGTTTCTTTAGAAAATCTACTTACTACGCTTGGTGTGGTATTAGCCTCCACGGTTGGGGGTGAGTACGTTTTTCGTTTCATGACCTCAGCAAAAGTTTTGCATAAATAACTCAAAATTCATAATATATATAAATATAAAAAAGTCAATTTCATGTTCCTATGGTACAGGTCGCAACTTTTGTCCGATACTCATGAAATTAGTAGAACTTTTGTACTAAGCTAAATACCAGACTTATTGATTTTGGTGTAGATCGGCCAGACGGTACTTCCAGTACCACCATTTTTTTTTTTTTTTTACCTAGAAAATGTTCAATTTTGTACCAATAGGCACAAAATTCGGAATAGATATTTATTTTAATTCATTGTAGTACGCTACTAATTTTGGGGCGGATCAAGGGGATGGTACTTCCGGTAAAGATTTTTTGCTCTTTTTTTTCCTAATTTGCACGAACTTTCCTTTTTACTAAAATGAACATGTTCATGTTCTTTTTATTTTTATTTTATAATTTTATTATATTTCTTTGGTTTTTTTTGAAACTATACAATTATTTACCATACTTTATCATTTTAATCAATTTTTCATTTCAAGAAATAATGTTTTTAAATTTCATATTGTCTAATATTATGTCAGCAGCTAACAAATTTCGTACAATCATAACATACCATTAACGTATATAAACTTACAGACAATTAATGTGATTATCAAAATTCATAATTTTCTCGAAAACCTACTTTTTCTACCGAGGCTTGCTGAGCTAGTTTTTTCAAATCACCGCTACACATGAACTATCCGGCTGTTTGAAACATGATTCTTCAAAATGGTGGAATATAATATATTCAATGTATGTACCAAATTCTGTGACTAATGGTTAAAAATTACGCATTTTAAAACAATTTAGGCCTCAAAAATGAAACATAATAGTATGTAATAGATAAACCATAAGGTCGATCTGAACCAAAAACAATAGGGTTCGACCTTGTGTAGGTCCAAATAAGTGTATCAAATTTCAAAAATATCTGATAAACATTGCGACTTGAACTAGACTCAATAGATATAATTATACATATGAATTTCAACTAATAAAGATTTTCTTCGAAAATCTACATAAAAAATGAGATAACTACAAATTTAGGGCTCCAATAACAATGGGTATTGACAAACTGTTAAGAAAACAAAAGAATTTCCGAAAATTCCAACAATTCTTATTACCATGGAAACGCCGTAAGAATGGATTAAATAAAAAAAAATCATGTAAAATTTCAATCATAAACATAAAACTCATTAACATCCCTATAGTGCTGGATAATTTAAGTGACTTTTGGAAATTCTCTCATTTTATGCCAACTAGTGGTTAACATTAATGAGACCAAGAGTAAGATTACTATGTTAATGTTGATCTTTGTAATGATCTCACATGTAGTGAAGCCCCAACAACTTTACTCCACTCCCTCAAATTCTTCATGAGCTTTTTAGTGAAAGAAATTCTAATTCAAAGTTTTATAATGCGACAAATATAGACAAAAGACAACGCTAACCAAAAACAAACAATCAAAAAAATCAATTTTTAAAAACGTAACGCGGCGCTAAATGCAGCATATTAAGATGTTAATTACGTTATGCCCGTGGGTCCAAAATCAAGGCCACGTTTATGTTTCGAAAAGACCAATAAGGGTGTCAGCACGCCTCCGCCCCCTTATCCAGTATGTTGACTGAGTCGCGCTCTACGCATTATTAAACGATGCAACAATCTATCGAGCATCGTACACAGCCTTTTTATTACCAATTTCTCATTCATTAACCACCTACCCCACCACCGAGCCGATTTCTTCTTCATTTTAACAACCCCCTAAAATTGATAAGCTTCCCACTTACCGCCTGTTTAACAACGGCACCTCCAACCTTTTCTCTATCGTCGGGCAAGAGATCTTTTCGAACACCCGAACACACATAAAAGCTCTCCAACTACCTCTCTCTCCATTCTCACTATTTCGCGATGGCATTTGGTCAACTGTACCAGGAAGAGGGTGCAAAGGCGAACAAATCGAACCAAATTATTAGCAACGAGGGTAAAATGGTGACTCATTACGATAGAAAACATAGTACGAGGGTATCCCTCGCACGTGTGTTTCATGAGCGTCGCCACAAGTCGCCAAAACAAGGGATGAAAGTGCGAAACCGAAAACTTGTCACCGATCAATCGACACCATCATCACCGTCATACTTGGCAACTCAAAATATTAAAATGTTAATCGATTCCTAATTTGATCGATTAAACTATCACTCGAAGTAATTATTTTTCTTTCAATTATGGTCGAAGATCACAGGTTTCGATACGTCAATCGTTTGTGCCGCTGAAATCGTGTTTTTAGACCCTCTGAATGCCAGTCAGTCGGTGATTTCCAGCAAATCAGAAAAACCATGTTAAAAGCAACTGGATTTAATCAAAGAGATGAATATTTCAAAGGGGTGACCTACTAATCAAAACAAAAAAGAAAGAAAGGAGTTCGAAACATTTTAGGAAATTAAAGTGTAAGCAGACAAAAGGACAAGACAAACATTTACGATATTAAATACTTCAATAAAGAATACATGTTGGAATTTAATAGGTGTGAATACAGGGAGGAAGAAAGCAAGGGATTTAAAATGGAGAAAAATCGAAAGAAATAAAAGTTATTAGAGACAGGCGATCGCTAATAAGGAGAAAAAAATTAAAGTAGGGCAGACTGGACAAAGAAAGAGAGTTGGAATTTTAAAACGATTGCTTACACAAGATCACATGAAAATTCTATTAGAACATATTTTTACAATATTTTTCAGGTCACTGTTTGCTTAAGAATCAAACCTAATTAAACGATTGATAAAAAAACCAATTCCTATCATGTTGCCCCGATATGGTGAAAAATATGGTGAAAATTTTCAGATTATCGGAATTTTGCAGTCTTATAGACTCTTAAATTCTGACATGAGGGATATACGATGTGCAAATGTCATAAGCACGCGACAAATGCTGTCGACTATCTTGAGAAAAAGACCAGGTGCTGCTTCTCAAGTTGGTCGCTCAGTTCTAGTGAAACGATTTGCAGTTATCCACATTACTTAAAATGGACCATTCTGAAAAAATTTATGAGTTCTGATTCAGGTTTTCTTCCTCTCCTTGATTCATCTTCCTTTTTATAATCTTTTATTAAACTCACTAATGCTAGTTCATATATGTTCATCACCAACAGTGCCACTAGACATTATTACTTTTTATAATCACTACCATAGTACCACTGTTGGTTACACCAATTCAAGAATACCCAACATTTACATTTTTCACTTTGTGATAATTACATGGTTTGTGACTTGATAATTTGTACTTGATCACTATTATATTTTTTTTTATGTTTTTAGTCAACTTATGGTCTCTGACACCTGAAAATCAATATATTCTAGTCACAATGTTTTGTGTTTTATTAATTCTTTTAACTATTTTCGAGTGCCATTTTTATGGTGTATTCTACCAAAGTTCAAGTTATGTTTGTGTTGTACGATGACATTTTCTCTGAAATAGTTATTTCCCAAATTCACAACCTCAGTACTGGGACTGTTTTACAGTGTTGCCAACACCAGAAAAGAATAAAAGCTTATCTTTTAAAAAGTTCCTTTTTAATTGTTGATTGTTCTCCATTCTTTTCACCAGTATTACTAGAGCCCTAAAGATACAAGTATGGCAATGCGCTATTTTGTATCCATAGTTTAATTCACTTAACCCTTTCAGAATTTTAAAATATCTCAAGAACCAATAGTACGATTTCAGCAAAATTTTCACAGAATCTTTAGTAGACATATGTTAATGTTTCACTAAAATTTCAGCTTTCTAGAAGCGATGATTTTCTCGCAATTGTATTTGATAACTTTGATTGTATAGTTTGTTCCCTTAAAATTGTATATGATAAGAGAATTGTTTCTTTGACCTTTCAGTATGTTGGGTGAAAGTAAATTTCAAGTGAAACAATGAAAGAGCTTTATAAAATTAATAAAATAATCTAAAACTATTAAAATTTCTCGAATCTAACATAAATATCAACGAATTCCCCCATAAGCTTTAGGATACAAAATGGTATTTTACCAGACTGGTATCGGTAGAGCTTTAGTAATACAAATCGCGTGAGGGGGATTATCACCTCACGGTTTTAGTGAGCGGTGAGGTTGAAGTATTGAACAAATCGAAAGAAAAAAAGAAGTTTCTGAACTGAACATTTGTAACACTGTTCTATTTTTCAAGTATTACAGTACCTGAAAAAAAATGGCATAAAGTCAGAAACTCTTCAACTGTGACCGTATAAAAGAGGGAGGATATAATCATACGAAATGAGTGGAATGAGCGCTAAATTTCTGGGCGAGGGTCTTTTATGCCAGCTATACATCGTCACCTCGAAGGCGAAAGGAAGTGAAGGAGCTTAAGTAAGAGGGATTTGTGGTAAATTCAAAATTTCAAAGTTTTTTCAGTTTCAAACGTTCAATATTTTTTACGACTTATGTGCACCTCACGGTTTCTCAGGGCAAAGTGCATCCGAAATAACAATTTTTTCAGAGTTTGGCTGTTTCTTAGTGTTTAGAATAGGCCACTACTCTGAAAAAAGGGATGATTGGGTAGTAAATGAGTTTCTTGATAATTTGTTTCCTTTGATTTAAACTAGACCATAACGGACCGAATTTTGAGAAAAACTTTGACATAATGGAAAATATTTCACTATGATGATGAGTCGATAGAGGATACGTTCAAAGCCGAATTTGAATGTGACAAGATGAAATGGTAGAATGAAGTATCGGATACAGACTGCACAGACTGCTTTTGGAGGAAAACGGTATATGACAAAAATTATCAAATTGTCAAGGGAAAAAAAGAAAAAAGAAAAACGGTCATCAAATAACTTTTTAGTGTTGCAGGAGGGAAAAAGTACGAAAAAAATTGGTAAAAAAATAGTTTTCGGTAAAAATTGTATACTAAGAGTAAGAAGAAAATAAAAAGATAGTAATGTGCCCTTTTTGGACTAAGACAGAGTTCTCTTTTTTTTTTTTTTACTCAAAAAAAGAGTACCTAAATACTCTAAAAAAAGAACACATCTGATAAGAAGCTCTTCAACAATACTTTCACCCACTGGAGTACCCAGGGAGGGAGGTACTAGAGTGCTGCAGAAGCCCCTGAAATTTCCGGAGAACATACATTCTTCTATTGATAGTTTTCTAGAAGGAAAACAAAATAAAAAATCATACCCTAACAAAATAAAATACATAAATTTTCAGTGCTGCCTCCAAATTTTTTCAAAACACATCACACTATTTTCTCGCTATCTGTGGAGGAACGTAACAGCAGTAATAGAGAATCCCCTTTAAAAGAGCATAAAATAAAATATAGATTTTTCGATTAGTATCAAAGGCAAAGCTATAAGATAGAACTTCTAGGGGGCTCAAGGTCCTATCATTTTCCCCTCAAATTAAAGTAAGTGGAACTCAGTAAATTTCCATACAATTTTTTCAGAGGTGCTTCATGAAATTTTAAGGGGGGTTAGTCCCCCAATAACTTTGCCTCGGATCAATGTCCTCCATTAGAGAATCACGGAATCCGTAACTTCAATATTGTTTTTCCATTAAAAGGTGCATTCAATACTGAACGACGACGATAAAACAACGATTAGACACACACACACACAAACCATTAAAAATAGTGGATATACAAGAGAATTACGCACATATAAACTTTACATTTATGTATAATGCACTGGTACAATAACGAATCCGGCAATTGAAGGGGGATACGAAGGAGGTGCAACACATCCGTTCTTTTTCCTACTCTCTCGATTCGAACCTTCTTATATTCAGTACACTACACCGTGGAGTTTACGTGCGCAAGTGTTAGTAGGCACGGACGAGTGTGTATATAATAAATACGATGTACACAATTTACAAAACGAACGGTATTTGTCGCGTGATATAATAATGGATAATCAGGACCGCTGTTTATGGTTACATCTTGCCCTGCGATACCCGAATGAGGCTGCAGGCTGCGCAGGTTTTATAGGAGGGTATGGGCACCGTGCGCGTACCAAATTATGCACACGACATGGGGATAGGACGTGCGCGCGCAGACAAACACAGAAAAACAAGCATACGAACAGGTAGCCTATTCGGTAGTAACGACTAAAACGAGGTACCTTATGCGGTCTGTAAAAAAGGCAAATGCAAATTCAGACGGGAGGAGGTGCGCGTATTTGAAAGTAAATCACCAGGTAGAGTGAAAACTTGTGAACAATCTACTGAGTATTCAGCTATTTATACAGTATAGTACAGTCTACCTGCGGTGAGCGCAGACGTACACATTTCTAAAATCGACAATTCGCCATTAATTCGTAAACTTGGTGTCATGAAAATCACGGAAACGTAATATAAATGGTGTAAACCATCCACACTCAAAACTGAAGCGACTCTTGCACGAGGTTCGTTTACTCTAATAGTTGGCAAAAAAACTGGCTGCTAGTCAACTTGCTGCGGGTGTAGAGACAGCGAGACTAACAGATATCTGGGAGCATACTAGCGCAAGAGCACGACCAGCAATAAGCTGCTTGCCATAAGGAAGGTACAAAATTGCTATGGGCAAGCAATTTTCGCAATAGAGCCTGCCTGCATCAAAAATATGAGTAGAAAAGAAAATTGTCTCAGGATATTTCAATAGGTTGTATACACTCGTGCAATTCTCAAATACTCGGATTATTCTGAAATGCATCGACTTATAAACGATTCAATTGGATAATGCGAAAATGTTGTAGAGTCTCAATGAGAATATACCAGCAGAGAGAGCTGTTTAAAAGGCTCAGCAGAAATCGCAGGCACAGAGTCCGACCGAAAGCCACGTTTTTTGGTCGAAGCCGAAGGTTAAACATTTTTCGTCTATCCTACCTAAAGAATTTTGGAAAAAAGAAAATCTCGAAGGCACGCCAGTCGTAAAGGTAGATTTTGTTTATAATATACAGAATTTCAGGTTATGTGCACGTGCTGGTTGCGTTCATTATAGGTTTTAAAAATTTTGTACAACATATGACGAAAGAAAATTTCAAAAAGCCGTAATTCCGAAACTAAAGGGCGGATTTGACCCATCTTTGAACTTGACCGAGATATAGACCTAAAGTATACACATGCAAAATTTTGTCCCGATCCGTAGAGAATTACGCACTGCCCCGATTGACGAAAAATTTAAAATTTAAACAGTTGCCTTGTTGAAACTGACGGGCGGATTCCGCCTATTTTCAAACTTGACTGAAATATGGACTCAAAGTACACAAATGCCAAATTTTTCCCGATTTGTAAAGAAATACACCCTCCAGTTTGTTGAAAAATTTCGTTATATTCCATAAACGAGAATATACGTATATTTATAATATATATGTAAACTTTTGAGGAGCGGTTGTTTTTAGGGTTTGGGGACCATGATCGAAAAAACTAATATATTGAAGTTTTCCCGAAATTGTGACATACCATTCTCCGCAATAGGTATAGATTCTACATAATCTACCTAAAAGAACAAAAATTCGATCATAATTATTACGAATTTATCCATGAATAAAAACAATTTGAAAATTAAAGTAAGTTTACAAAAAAATTAACCAGAAGATGATACATTTTACCGGCCTGTTGAATATTTACAATCACAAACTTCACATTCGGC
Source organism: Ericerus pela (assembly GCA_011428145.1). Taxonomy (NCBI): domain Eukaryota; kingdom Metazoa; phylum Arthropoda; class Insecta; order Hemiptera; family Coccidae; genus Ericerus; species Ericerus pela. The sequence continues at coordinate 664,642 of WOFM01000126.1, forward strand.
TGCGTTTAAACTGTCGGCGTGATTTTGGCCGAAGCCGAAAGCTAAGGCGAAGGTCTAATTTTTGGCCGAATGTGGCTGAAGCCGAAGGTTCTGTCGGACACTACCGACAATGTCCTTATTCGTAACTTCTCTCTGTGGCCATTTCAAACCGTACTGAAGACGGTGACAAGTGCAGAAGAGGGAAAACCAAACCAATACCACCCTGGTTACGACAATAAATTCAGAATAGAGTAAAAATATTAACGATCGATTAATTCCAGACACCAAACCACAAAAAAAATTGTAAAAATTAAGAAAATATAACAAATACGTTAGGTTAAAAACGAGTTTTTAAAAAATACGCTTTTATTGGATATAATTTGAAATTAGCTTTGTTACCTTTGTTTGTTCAGAACGGATTTCGCGGTGCAATTCTGTAAATATAAAAACGTAACACTCTTTAACTCCACTAATATTTACAGAATAGCACCGAATCATAGCTGATAACAACAAACTCGATAAAAGCGATCCCAGTGGTCTGGTACCAAATTATGTCACATTTCGTTGCGTTAGTAACTGCAATAAAAGGATATAAAAAGGGATGAATAGAACACACAGCCCAATCGTACAAGATGACTTGCACTTGGATCCGCGTGGAAGTTCTACTATATACACACTTTCCAACATCATGAATCAAAACAAAATACAATAATCTGTCGACAACACCCATTAAACATCCGTTTGTAGTAGAAATACGGAGAAGAGGAGATTAAAAATACTGGGATACTAAAACTAGAAAGGCTGAAAAAGTAGGACACTATGAAATATGAATAGAGATTAATGTTCAGCAAAGAAAAACCTGAAGAATTAGGAAACGAACTTGGAAGATTGAATGATATGTAATTAGTTAGGGTGAAATAAAACGCAAAGGTGAAGGATATACTCGACTGATTTCCCCAAAATCACGCTGTACTCATTGTGCGAAGTTATTAGACAAACTTGAGCTGTAGCTTGCAGCAACAGTACAACGAAAAAAGTTTTTACTAGATTTAATAGTTATCCCACGACCATCTAGCGTGAAAACTTCAAAGAAGTGTTCTGGTTATACTTTTGTGTTCAATAAAGATAGTCGAAACTTACAGGCACGTTAGTACCTTTCAAATTCGGTTGCGGTAGTTTTTTAAATAACACCCTCATATTAATTGATTTTCGATTAGTATTTAATTTTTTTTCAAATATTCTTACATTTAGTTTGTCTCTAATATCCTTACAAAAAAATAAGTATTACATGACTGCAGCTAGAACTTCTGCATAAAAAAAAGAAAAAAAGTAACAGAAAAATATGTTTCCAGAAAGCATCTTTAATGTATTTATATCAATATACAATAAACAGATACTTAAAACCTTAACAGGACGCCCCTTAGACCACTGACAATGCTCCCAAATTTTAAAGTCCAAAATTATGAGATCGTCACCCCCTTCAGCTGTCCCTGAGATAATTCCCATCACCCTGTATTTTAACATATTAAAATCAATATGCAATAAATCAATTTATTTATATTTATTGTATTTAGTCAGATAGTTATCTATTTATTTATTTTATTTATTTATTTATTTATTTATTTATTTATTTATTCGGAGAGAAATCTGAGGATATTGCGGGGCTCGTCAAGAAAAATACAATACATTGATCATTATTTTGGACTTGAAAATTCTATCAGCTGGAAGGGATGATGACGTCATAATTTTGAATTTAGAAATTTTGGCAGGCAGATGAACCGATAACGTCATAATTTTGGATTGAGAAAATTTTATGTCTTATGTATCAAAAAGGATGAAAAACCTAGAATACAATACTTGAATCACTCAAAGTATCTACAGTGGAACTCAGTACCATGTTTCATGCAAGGAGCAATAAACAAATATTTGTAGACCTACATGTGCAGATGTGAGTGGATTGCAGTTATACCTTACGTTGCTCATCTCCATCTCTGCCTATACTTCTTCCCACATAACTAAGTCTATGTTCCTGTCAAAATTCTATGGTAGATACGTATCATAAATTATAATTGCCTTCCTCTGCGCCATCAGCCACCGAGATCTGAGCCCACCATCGCATTACTTGCATCATCTACAATATTGTTTGGTGGCTTCTTTCACACTACCAATTCTCTTCCACCTCCTTAATCGCCTTTCATTTATAATTTCAAGCGCACATTTTTCTTTTTTTTTTTCGCAGTAAAGGGACAAAATACAATTCGATTTATGCGGTAGTCAAACCACATTGTTTATACGATAAAAAAAAAGACATTGTGCTTTTAGGAGCCTCAAATAGTGTGCCCTCATCCGTGGTCGTCATTTTTTCACTTGTCCATGCCTAATTAAGTCCACACAAAAAATTTCCCAAACTTCTCAAACACACGGCAGAAATGTCAGAGGCTAACAAGTTGATTTTCGGTAATTGTCGCCCAAAAGACTCCATGTCAAAAGGTCACCTGCAGGCGATGTGAACAGACTAACTTTGAACCGCCACACATCTTCGGGACAGGAGTAGGTAATAACACTGGCACGCACTCGCACAACGACAACAACGACAACAACGCACACAAACACATAATCAAAATCGTCTACGAAGCTAGGCCGTAGCTGGTGATTAGCAGGCAAGTAAGCAAGCAGGCAGGCAGGCATTTTTACAAGACGAGAAGAAGAGGAAGACTTTTCACATGTGGACATCTGCTCGCGAGCGGGTTCCGCGCGCACTAAAAAAACTGCGCCTCCGTTCGTCGTCGTCATATTCCCGCAACCCCCCTCGCCCTCTCCGCCGTCACTCCTTTTCACCTCCTGCGACCCTTCTTCACCGGTGTCGCTCGCTTCACTCTCTTCGCACTGCCTATAACTTTCAATATTCTTCTGATTCCCTCTCACCGACGACGAGTACACATACCACCGTTCAACAGAACTACCACTACCACTACTGCCACCGCCACCTCCTCCACCATCATCATCATCACCGCCACAATTTACCCTTTCACCACTCCGCGGTTCCTAAAAAAACACACACACACACACCGACCCTTCCATATCGTAGAGTCCGTTTTATCGCCCATTTTACGCACTCCGAGCCACTGCTTCGGCGCTTTACCTCCCACGTCCCATCATCATACAGACAGTCGAACGGCGCGAGATCTCCTCACACTTCTTCGTTTCCCACTCCGTCTCTCGTCACTCGCTCTCACTCTCTCTCTCTCTCTCACTCTCTCTCTCTCTCTCTCTCTCTCTCTCTCACTCTCTCTCTCTCTCACTCATTACATTTACGTCCCTCGTGTCTCCAGCACTCAAATCAGGTATTATATTATGGTCTCTGCTATTCATTTTATACATGCAGTAGGATACACACGGCTCTCTCCGCCGCCGAGACCAGCGAGAAACCAAAACAATATCGGGTACAAACTTCCAAATAAACGGCCATATAAACCTCGTGGCAGTCGTTGTCGCCGTTGTCGTCGTCCTCCTGGCGCGCGTCGCTTCAAAGGCCGAAAAGAGGCCATCAAAAGAGAAAACTAAAAACAAAAAATACGCGCTAAATCGTGCAGCATTGTCAGCCAGCGTTTTTGAGAATTTTTTGATTTTCATCTGATCTTCTGTTTCGCTACTCACGTTTACAAGGTTGGGGGTAGAAGATTTGTGAGGAAATTACCCAGAATTGATCTCGTTGTGAAACAGTTGATCGTGCGGCGGCGAGCCCAGGCAGCAGTGCCTTCTTTCAGGCTACTAATTCGTCCTCAGTCCTGTCCTGTTGCGCTTGCGTTGGTGAAATCGCCCAGTTATCGATCTTCAAATAATTTAATTCCACAAAAAAACCGATTCGTCGACATTAGCACAACAGTACTGATGAGAACGCGAATGCAGGAAAAAACCCGTAATTTAATGAACCAATTAAAACGACGAACATTGTTGACCAAGAAAAAAAACTAGTGCAGCAAGCCACGCAGGAAAATGTAGGTTTTCTTAACCAAAACAACATAAATAAACGAACGAATGAATAAATAAATAAATAAATAAATAGATAAATACTGTAAAAAAATGAAAAAATGAAAAGTATTAATTTGTTAGAATGCTGGGTAAAAATTACGTTTAATGAAGGGTCAAGGTAATTCATAATGAATTGTATTGCGAGGTTATAAAAATACGTGATTGCTTAAGCAAATAAAATAACAGCAAGCCTGCTTTCCACACAACTTTTCTGATTCATCTGGAATTATCTACCCTTTTCAGCAATAGTTGAAGATTTTTTCAAAACATTTCTACCCATCAAATTTTACGGAGTGATAGAATATAATATATTTAATATCTGTATCAAATTTCGTGGTTAATGCTTAAAAATTACCCATTTTAGAACCATTTAACCTCTGAAAATGCAACGTATTAGGGTGTACTGGACGAACCATCAGGCCGATCTGTACCAAAAATAACTGAGCTCGTCCTTGTCTAGATCCAAATAAGTGTAGGTATCAAATTTCATGACTATCGGATGAAAATTGCAATTTGTACTGAGTTAAATCCGAATGTGTATATTATATACGGTACATATCTTATATATAAGGCGCGGATTCCCTGGCATTAGCCGAATCATTTACTCAAAGGGCAAGGATTTGGGAATCAAATTGAAGTTCGTATCAAACGTAGGGGGCTAAAAAAAATTTTATTTTGCCAAAAATAGAAAAAATGCCAAAAATGGCGTAATAATTGCCAAAAAATTGCCAAAAGCGCCTACTTTCCAAGAAAAATTGTAGAATTGGAGAGAAAATTTAAATTTGAAGTTTTTAGGAGTTATTTTTATTGTCTATAAGAGAGGAAAACTCAAACTGCAGGGAGTTGAATTGACACGAGACATCTATCCTGTTAATGACCTAGAGCTCTAGGAATGAGAGCTCATTGAATTTCTCATTAAACAATACATCATATAGAAAACTGGAAAACATAAAAAAATTAAAATTTGAAGTTGTTTGGTGCTATTTTTATTGTCTATAGGTTATTTTTTTGTTTTTGTCAAATAATGCCGAAAATACAGTTTTTATTGCCAAATTTTAACCTTAATAATGCTAAAAAATCCGCACTCTATATATATACAAGTCTTACATATAAAAGCTACTTCTATAATGTTATCACATGACCAGTTTTACAGATATATTTGGCCATGCGTATATTTGAGCCTAACTTGAGATCATTATTTTCTTCATATCATAGCACGGCACCTGGTTAACTGATAATTTTCCCACATTTATGTAAATCTGTGTGAATTATTGTTGCAAAAAAGCATTGGGTACTTGCTAATATACACATAATTATGAATTTCAGCTAATAGTATCAAAAATTTCCTGGGGTCATGAGACCAAAAACAAACATACTCCCAATTCTGGGTTTCAATACCAGATTGATTTTAATAATTAGATTTTCTTCGTAAAGCTACACAAAAACTAATAACTACTAAATAGCCAAAAGTCTATCGACAGAATTAAGGAACAACAGGTAGGTAAAATAAATGAATTTTTCAACTAAAAGTTCAATACATTTGGCATTTGCCCCCCCCCCTAAATGTATCTATAATAATTTTAAACTCTAATTCGTAGGTAAAAATAGGGGGACTTAAGGGAGGTTTATCCCCCAAATTTTTAATAAAAAAAAAATTGTAAAACAACATATACACAACAGGCGGTAACACTCTTTAAGCGGGTTTTCTTTAAAAATCTGATCACTAGGATTTGATCTTATGGAATAACCTAGGGCAGAAACAATTTAAGAGATAATGCTGGGACCTTTTGTTTGTTTCATGACCCACGCATACTTTCAACATCAAAAGCTAAAATTCATATAAAATAATGTATGTATACAGCTGTATGCACGTATAATTTACCTATTTTTGCTCCGATGTTAAGACAAAATAAATAAGTTTATGTTAAAAACGCGTTTTTGAAAGATAAGCTTTTATTTATGTTGTTTTTGCTTTAGCTTTATGAGAAATAAATATTATTTCGTTGCGAAAGGTTGGCTGCAGTACTGGTATACTTTAAAATCGCAGTAGTGAGTAGAATAAAAGCTTATAAAAAGGTACTTTTTGATCAACAGCAACAAAATTTGGAACATGCGTTGATTATGGTCTTTGGTGACATACTGCCAATTTTAGTAGGGTGGCAACTCTCTGCCAGGATGCCAAGTACACTGCACTATGTACTCGCCAACAGAATTTATGGCATTTCAGTGTATAATATGTACACTGGAAAACCCCGTTTTTGCTAAAGACTAATACTGCGTCATATTAGTCCTAGTCACATACAATGGATGCTTGAACTCTGAGGGTATAACTTCCACATATTGCAATTGTTATTATGGTTTATTCTAAAAATTTAATTCTTAATTTAATGTTTAATGGTTCTAAAATACGCACTTTTTCTTTGGAGTTGGAATTTGATAGACAGATAGTCTTTGGAATGTACCTAGATAAACTTTATCGATCTTAGTTTTGATTGACAAATTTGTTCTCGAGTCATCTACTATTTAGCATGATTTTTTGTTATTGGTTCTTTTTTTCCCTTGAGATAATAATTGTAGGTTACAGTACTCAATATTGTAAAATTTTAACTTTTCAACGATGATGTAGAAAAACTCTTGTTTAACCCTAAAAAAATCTGATGATTTCAAAAAATTAAATTTTCCACCCATCTTCCATTTGCACATGTTAATCAGGCATTTATTTTATCTCTTGCAGATTAATAAGTTACATGCTTAACCAACTGCGACACAGTTTCATTTGAATATATTTTTTGGTAAGTCTAGTACATTTTTATCTTGCTTTTTTTTGATTATACATAAAAAATAAAGAAGCCAAGACTTTAATGTCGGAATTAAATTTTTTATTTTATTTTTTTGTTCATTTTTAAGTAGGACCTCATAAAATAAAAATGTAGGTATTTATTAATTTTGATTTCATGAACTGACTTGGGGGGTTGGTACTCACTATCAAATACGTTACTGTTAAATGACCCAATAAAACTTTTGACATCAAAGCTCAAATTCATTTATATATATGTAGATGTACTGTAGCTTATACGTACATTGCACAAATATTCCAATTTAATGTTACCATGGTATAGGTTGTAATTTTCATCCGATAGTCATGAACATTAGCACTAAATCAAGGACTAGACATAATGATTTTGATTTTGATTTCAGATATCCATTTTTTATCATTTGAAGATTTCGCTAAAATGTGTAATTTTTTATCGATAGATACGAAATTCGGAGGAGATATTTACTATGATCTATTCTAACAGCAACCCATTTTAGGCTAACCTACCTATGTTTTGTCCAGTTTCCAATTTTATTCTTATTTTTTGCTCCAAACGGTGCCGGACTGTAACCACCTTCATATATCAGACAGGCAAATGAAATTCCAGAGGAGGAAGGATTTTAAACATTTTGGTCTTCTTAAGACAAGAACACATCTTTTTTGGCTTATGGAGAGGTATGAGGTAGATTTTAATAATTCTGCTGGAAGGGGCAATGTGCCCATTTGCCCTTTACTGATTATGGGTATGAAACTGTAATTTTTAATCAGCATCTATAAAATTTAGTACTGTTATTAATAAATCAGTCACATGTGACAACTTAAGCTTTTGATAAGACGTACTTGCTCCAAACAAACAATCTGACTCATCTACTTTGTACATTAAGAAAAGTAAAAAATTATTTTGAGACTTGCCAATAAGTATGAATGATAGAAATTATTTAAGTGGATAGTTATTTACTTACTCTGTACTTCATTATTCTCATGAAAATGTTAGAAAAAAGTAGTTTAGGCTATAATCAGTTATTATCAGTTTGTTTGAACCCAAAATTTTTCCAAGGCCTTTGAGACGGAGGGGGAAAAAGTACCAAAGGTACCGGGCCTGGACATCTTTAGGGGGCCCGGAATGGCCTGAATTGAGAAATAAATTGTAATTTTTAAGTATAAACGGTGAAAAAGGGCGTCAGGACCGATCCATGATGAAATTTTTGGGAGTGAATTTTCCGAAGGTTTGAAAAAAAAACACTAAAATACATTTTTTAGAACCCAAAACGTATCTAAAAAATTTATTTCGAGATAAGAGCGAGTGAAATTGTTTTCTGAATTTATGGAGCTAAGAGAGGCCCTTCAGTTTATTTCTCTTGGACCCAAAATTTCTTTCTGAGGCCCTAAATTAGTCTACTTGCAACTTTATTAGGAACATCTGTTCAACATATACAAGTAGATAAATGTATTGTTTTTAGTTGGTGTGGATGCAAAAATGTATTATCAGGAACTGATGATGTCAACATGTGACTGACCTATTCATGATCTACATGAGCTTATTACCAATTCTAGTTCTAATTGGCTGAGTTTTGAAAACCTGCTTTTTTAGTCAAAGCTGTTGTTAGAATATTTTTTTTTTTTTTGCAGAGTGAGGTTTTTTAGCTACAAACTTTTTACTTTTTGTTCCTCTGAAGATGAATATTAAAGACAATTGAATTACGTATTCCTTGAAGGTTAGGGGTATGTCTTTTCAGGAGGAGTGAACTGGTTAGTATGAGTTCGTAATCAAGGAGTGCTTGAGCCCCCCAGAATCTGAACCCCTATTTACGCCTATATTTTGACCAGAAAGTTGTTGTTCAATACTAACAATGCAATCTAGCCTCGAGGATAACGATGAATTCAGGAGACTTCATTACAGGGTTGTGTCAATGGATTTGAAGAAGGAAATAAAGGTGACTGGCAAGTGAGGAGGCAGTGAAGTAATTGGATAATACTGAGATTTTACTCATGAAGAAGGAATAAGATTAATTATTATAAAAATGGGAGCATCGGTAGCAATGACTAGAGTATCCAGTTGATGATGAGGATAAAGTAGGAACATACGGCAAGACAAAAGAATATGGATAAAGGAAGGAAAGATGGTTGGATGAATCGATATTGATTATTGATTTATGAGAGAAAGTCTAAGACTAGAATGGGAAGTATGGTGGGATGGTATCCTCTGTGAGCCTAATTTTTATGTGACAAAGTAAAAAACGAGAAAAAAAAATTGAAATTTTCAGCTGGAACAACATAACATATCACATCTTACATATATTTTAGTGCCGAATCGAATGAAATCAACGGTAAGTCGGTAGGACCAATAGTTTCAGAGTTATTGCGAATTTCGTACCAAGTTTTTACTGAAAAAATTCACGTTTTCTGGTATTTATTTTCTAAAACAGAGTACAAAAAGTTGTACTTTTTAAGCTCACTTTTTATGGTTGAGAAGCGTCATATACAAAAACTGATAAGAATCTTTTTTATTGCAAATATAATGTTTAACATTTTTCGACCGAACTATTCTCTCGTTATAGTCAATATTTCCTGAGAAAATTGCAAAAAAATGATTTGGAGAAACATTTTCTATAATTTCCACAGTAACAAGAGGGGGTGGTGGTTGAGACTTTTAGTATGTTATGTAGGACGCTTATTCCTAAAGATTAGTAGGAAAAAACAAACTACAGAAATTTTTCAGAATAAGATTTCTATCTTCTCTAGACTACAGGTATATTTTCAACATAGAGAATTACAAATTTTGTCACACAAAAATTAGAATAGTATGCAACCCACAATGGGGAAAATGCCCTATTGACGTGGCGGTCAGTTGAGGAGAGAGGAAAAGGTATCGAAACACTTATTTTACACAACGATGTCATTGATAACCCTCATTTTGTACAGTAGACAAATATCGTGTTATGAGCAGAAAAGCGTAGATATGGTTTATGATGTCACGCATTTCTTAGCGTGAACAGATTACAGAATCTTGATTTATATTCGCACTAACATCAGAGTTTCTTCCGAAAAAAATCTTTCTTGAGAGTTTCAGAATTTTACGGCAGACACAACAATTTGTTTTAAGTTTACAGAATTCTACTAGCTTACAAAAATTCTTATACACAGATATTTCGGGTGAAATTATCAATATTTCGAGATGTAATTTGGTACGTGTGAGTGAAAGAAACTAAAATCTAGAGACAATTTTTTGAAAAATTAAAAAGATGAAGTAACTAGACAATACGTCAGTTTGAATGGGGATATATAAAAACTTCTACAATTTTTTCTACCAAAATTGAAAAATTATGAGTTAATTTTTTCAAATTTCATTCATTTGAATGAAGTATAGGGTTCATTCTCTAGTGAATACCTTTTTCTCCCGTAAAACTTCTTTAAATTTCGTGAACAATGTATAGATACAGGTACAGAAGCTCAAAATTCAAAGGTGGTTTTTAAATTTTTCCTCACATTTCTTCAATTGGTTACTTCGATAAAAAAAATTTAAAATTTTTTGAAGCTTGAATTGTTGATTGTTCTTCATTATTGATGAATATATCTGCGTTGGTCGTTGTTAGATATCAACTTATATGAAATGAGAACGATTTAGAGGAAGTTTTACCACAGACCACTGTATTCACAGAAGAATGAACTCTCTACGACTCTACTTCACACAAATAAAGGATAATTGTAAAAATTGACTCGTAATCACTCAATGTTGGAGAAAAATTGAAGTCATTAGAAATTCTAATTTAAACCAATGTATTCTTCCAGTGATATCACATTTTTCGTTCTTATCAGCGCGTTCGTCTCATAGTCCAGAAACGCAATCTAAAGTCTGTTCAACTATAATCGTTATTAACCACTAACCAATCAACGAGCTAAGTCAAATTTAAACCAGAATAAAAAGTACAAAATCAGACTTAGGTGGCAATCAACGTACCTTACTGGCTTGCACACGAAAAATTATCAACACAACTCTCTTTCAAATACCTAATTTTACGAGAAGCCAAAAGAATTTCGTATTTCGTTCAAAAATAAAGAAATCAGGGCGAATCCGCAAACGAGTGCAATCATTTTCAGTAGTAACAAAGAAACACGTCACAATAGGCCATCGTAAAAAGAAACTCCTTCCTAAACTCGACCACATTCTTAACCTCTGATATCACATCCTTCAACAAAGCAGCAGCTCATTAGCTAAACAATTTTTTATACGAATATACATGAGCGAGACTCTATGGACGACTTAGGTTATCGATTTTTTTTATATCCATCTCACTCTTTCCTATCTTTTTACTATAATTCTTTTTCATTTTTTAATTTTATTTTTTTAGACGAAAAAATACAAAATATTGTGTTCTAGCTGACGGTTGTTTTTCTCTCATCCACAATGACAAATGACAGTCGTTTGCGTCTTTTTAACAAATATATTTTGTAGAGTAAAAAGTATTCAAGCAGTTTCACCGAATAAATTACAATAATATTTTGATGCTAGTCAGAATAATATGGGTAAAGATTTGATTGGGATTGATGAGAATAATCAAAGAAAAAAAGAAACATATAAATTCTTGCACTAAACCCATGCAGGATGTAGTCGACAATATCGTCTACGAGTTAAATTCGAATAAATAAACGTAAATATAGTCGCCGTTATTCGCAAATATAATAAAAATCGTAAAAATCTGCAGATTTTTAATGGCTTTAAACGTCGTTGGCAGGATCGAACGAGTGAATGATAGAAATGAGAACTCACTTGAAACATGAATCAGTAATGAATGAATACATGTACGGGTTTTTGTCGAAAATTAGCAGATTTTGCAAGTGTTCATTTTGTTTTTATATTCATAGGTTGGGATCGATTTAAAATGGAAGATTGAATCCTGAGATTTTTTTTTACCAAGAGCGGGTGAACAAGTGAGTGGGATTTTATCAACTTTTCTAAAATTAAATTAGGATAAATTAAAAGGGAATCACTATCTTAGTGAGTGAACGAATGAGAGATTCCTTAAAATTTGGAATCATTCGCTCTTTTTAAGGCAAAGTTGTTGGAATTTTTATCATCACATTTATTCATTTTCTTTCTGCCATGCTAATATTTTGATTCTTATGGATGTTGAACTTCTTCTTTTACCCAGTTATTGTTTTTCTTTCTGCCATAGCCCTATAATCACAAAATTTTGAAAAAAAAAATAAAAATAAAAAAGATTCAACTGAAGTGAATCATTTTTCTATCTAGGCCAAGATCAATTCAATCGAACTGATTTGGTGTTATAATTATAAAACTCAACAGTCAATCAAGAGTTTTATATCACAGCTAAAAAATTTTTTTGAAGAGTGAGTCGGATCGAGTGGAAGTTTTTGTTTCACTCCCAACCACTGTTTTTATTCAGAATGAAAAACAGAATTTGTAAAAATTCTCAGTTCGAGTCAAATCGACGTAAAATGAAAGTTTATCGAAAAATAAGAAGTCTAACATAATAAAGTGGTAAAATCGGTCATTCCTTGATTTGATAATACAATAAAGAATAGAAAATATCGATAATGAAAGGAGTACACAGCTCGACGCTTAAAATATTTATGTGAAGGATGCTAGGTGGCGATTTAAAAGACTTGGAATACTAATAAAACCGGGAAAGATTATTTACATGTGAACAATGATCCTCTATCTCTAAAACTGAAAGGGCAGTGCATCAAAACGTATGAAATCCCACAACGTCATACTTGCATCGTTCAAAATACATACAAAAATACTAAAGATCACTTGACAGAACCAGAATAGCAAAACGTACGATTATTTCAATTTAAACGAAAATTTTCCATTAGGCTACGAAAAAATCACAAAAGACAAAAAAACATTGATATGAATGTTTCCAACTCTTCTAGGACCATGAATATTTTATCCCTTCAATTTTAAGAACAGGTAAGTTACACGATAGTCTTTTTCATCACATCCGTACTAGGAGTTTTTCAAACTTTCCAGCAAACACATGGAACAGCGCAGACAAAAGAATAGATAGGAAATGATGAAAAGTTTCGAGAACCGTCCTCTTGGCATTAACCTTTAAATAGCCACAAAATGGAAAGTGAAGGTGGATACATTCATTTCACATACTTAGTTTTACTAATATAAGGACTAAATCTTCAGCCTTTAAAATCCCATCTATATGATAAAACGGGCCCGGAAATACGCTAATTTTCGAAATTTGATACGATCAAAAACCTACATTTCCGGAATCATTAAAGGTTGTCCAGGGTTTCTCTTCGAATATTATGTTTATCTCATGGGTATGTAACACCATACATGAAACAAATTAAGTGTTACTCAATTCTGTTAAAAAAAGTAAAAAAATTTAAAAATAACTTGAAAATCCATTTTTGCTTTTCCATAATCTATTCAGATTGGACAAAATCCATTTCTAAACTTTGTTCCATACCCTCACAGACAGTAATCACTGTAGAACATACGTACAGATTGGATTTAGGATACAGATGTTCCTGGGCCTGGTATGAAAAACTTAGTAAGAACTTTCATAGAACTAGAATTGAGAAAAGTTTCATTTTATGTAATTTGTAATTTCTGGATAAATTTTTTAAGATTGAGAAGATTATGGAAGATCCTAATTATTTTTCCACTATACTCATCTGATTAATTATGTGGAACTAATTATTCGAATGTAATGAGAAACTATATAACGCTGGTATTTTAATCTAGAATTCAGGTGTCAAATTTGGCATTGATTTTAAGTAACAAACCATGGTTTTTATAGATTTTATTTCAGAATACATTTGTGCTTTTCTTGTTTTATAATACTTGGTGATAACAAAATTGGATAGTTTCCAATCATGTATTTGGAAAAATTCTGTAATCATGCCCATATATGCAAGTTTCTGAAACTGCATCAAGGGATGTAGATGTTTCACAATTATTTCCAGTTTGATAAATGATTTTAATGAAGTCTCACATTGTTTTACAGTTTCCAAATTTTATACACTATTCACTTGTATGGAACAAATCCATAAGAATTTTCAAACGGGGCATTTCTGGAATTAAAATTTCCTGAATCCAAAAAATATTATTACTTCCTTTTCATTTAACAGGTCCTACAAATGAATCATATATAGGACCGACCGTTAATGTTTCTTTTTTCTTTCTCACCTATGAGAATAATTTTATTCTGATGACAAAATGAAAAAATTAGATTTTTCATGATTCTGGTTTTTAATTTGAGTACTATTGTAATAGTTTTTTTTTATAACAGTTCACCGTATGTGATATGAAGATTGGAGACTGATATTTTTGTTGAAAGTAGCTTTGTAACTCCTGTTATGGTCCTGTATTTAACAAATCTTAGAATTTTAAAAGTTGTTTATTTCTGGATTCATTTCATCAAACTGAAAATTTTTTACAACATGATAATTCTCTAATTATATAAATTTGTCTAATTATGTGAAATAAATTTCAGTAAATACAATAAGTATCTCTCAAACTGTATCATCACCATTCAGTTTGCAAGGGTGAAGTTTTATTTTGATTTATGGTAAAAGACCATTATAATTTCTGGTTTGGATAATATTGATAATGAATTCTTGCACAGCTTCAGTTTTTGGACTTCAGGCTATAATCACCAATATGTAACAAAAGTGCTTACCTTCTTTCTTTTTTTTACAATATGAAACTTTGATCCAGTTGCAGTTTCGGGTCTAGAAAAACTTTTATCCTAAATCCAATATGTACTTGTGTTCTACTGTAATTACTGTTTATGATGGTATGGAACAAAGTTTAGAAATGGATTTTGTCCAATTCAGACAGATTATGTAAAAGAAAAAATGGAATTTCAAGTTATTTTTAGATTTTCTTACTTTTTTTAACGGAGTTGGGTAATACTTAATTTGTTTCATGTACGGTGTTACATACCCACGAGATAAATATAATATTTGAAGGGAAATCCTGGACAACCTCTGATAATTCCAGAAATGTAGGTTTTTGATCACATCCAATTTTGAAAATCAGTGTATTTCCAGGCCCGTTTAATCATAAAGATGGGATTTTAAAGGCTGAAGATTCAGTACTTTCATTAGTACAACTACGTATGCGAAATGAATTCATCTACCTTCACTTTCCATTTTTTGACTACTTAGAGGTTAAAAGTCGAAAGAGGTTGGCTGAGCCCTTCAACAGAATGAGCTCGTACGGGTTCTGATAAAGTTTAATTTCTGAAAAACTGCGAATAATAAACAGAGGTGAATAAAGGGGACAAAAGAAATGGTCTGCCATGAGCCTCTTCAATCGGGGGTAGTCTCACACGGTTTCTAACAAAATTTACTTGGAAAATCGAGGATGAGCATCAACATAGATAGCCACCACGGTCCTCGGTTAGCTTTTAGTTACCGCGACATCGTAGATGATATCAAAAGATGAGAGGGAAATGACTAAAAAAGAGTCAAATGAATAAAGCTAATCAATCGAAATTTATCCCCCATACCCCAGAGAGCACCCATACTAAATCTAAATTAGCGTATGGTGGAAATCTCTGAAGACAATTTTATTTCGTTTTGAGCAGACAAGAAATTGTGAATATTGCCCTTACAAAAAGAGGGTAATATCTTCTACGGTCGCACATCTTATCTCATCATTTATCATTTGCATAATAATTTATACAATCCGTACAATTCAAAAAGTAAATTAACGAATGCAGTTTCCGATTAGTTATAAATATATAATTTACTTTCACTGAATCAATTTATAAAATAACAAAAAATTTTTCTCATATTTACTAGCAATATCAGAATATTACTTTCTCTCACTGAAAGAGAAATATCTAAGCTGAAGATCCACTTCATCCCACAAGTTTCACTGGTGCCACATAACAGCAAACTACCAATACAACAGTTGAAAATCTACATGAGTTTTCACGATTGATTAGTGTACAGCTCCAAGAAAACTTTGCTCTTCATTACAAAAACAATTTTTAAAAAAATTCAACCATTTTATATTTTACAAATATTTTAGAAACTGACATTTTTGATAAACATAAGAACGTAAATTTCTTTTTTGAGAATGGGTGAAAGAATTTGAGGAAAGAAATCACTTTTTTTTATGTTAAATGTATCATGTACAACTGCTGAGACTTAAAACATGGAAAACTAGAACTTACGATAACGAAACTGAAATTCTTATGATACTCTCAACTGAAGGTAGACGAATTTCTATCACTTCAGTCAGTTGTTAACAAGATTTTTCCAAGAAGAATTTGATCGAATCGACAGCTTCAATTCTAATATAACTATCTAGTACCTATATACAAATAAAAAATTAAATTACAGTCCAATCTCACGAAATTAAAAGTATTATGGTCGTGTCAGTTTTCCATTCCAAAATTAGCCAGTCAAGATGAATATTCGTCAGTTAATTCTCCAGACAATGGAAACGTAATAAATTTATCATCCTTCATTCCTTGTACATAATACAGATAAGATGTGTAAAAAATCTCAAATCGTTTAAATCCATATCATTTGAAGTGAATGATGAAAACCATTTTCATAATGATCTTCAGAAAATAAAAACGTCTCCACGTTTCCACAATATTTCTCCAATGTCAGAAAATTCAAAAATACCGAATAAACTAAAAATTTCGGGTTAAATGCGATGGGTACGAATAGGTATAGTATAGTATATTTTGATATGAAAATTGTGAGAGTATAAAATATCACAAAACTTTCAATTTCCTAATTGTATCTTCAATTAGATTACGACAGTCCTAAACACGAATATCAAATTGATACCTTTCAACGGTATCTTCAATCAGATTACAACATTCCTAGACAAGATTCAGACTCACATTTATCTCGCAGATTTTCATCCAAACATTCCAGCTGATAAAATCTGGTTGAATATTCTAAAGTAAGATATACCACAAGAGCACTTACCAAAGACTGATTGTTGGAATTTAACTTGTGTTTCGAAGCTTTTCTCTCTTTATTCTGCAGAAATTTCGTCTTCAGGTATAACGTCTGATCCGCATCATGTTCGAGAATTGCACCAAACGTATCTTGATACTTTCGTGCAGATTCTTGGGAATGTTTCTTGTAACCAGCTAACCGATTTTGGAATCGTTCAAGATTTTCCTGACGTTTACTCGGTGTCACTTCAGCCATTTTGATAATAATCGGCACGATTTGCGAAAATTTCTAAAATACACATATTTTTTTACGTTTTGAATGGAGAAGAAAATATTTCTAAGTTTTAAAATGAAGAAATGCAAAATAAAATGTCTTGGTGTACGTTAATATAGATACGATAACACACAAAACGGCAATTTAATCGGTGAGATTCACGAAATAGAATTATTTACGAGTAAATCATCATCGATACTAGAAGAATGAAATAATAATTAACGAAAAAATAAAACAAATAATTGAAAAATCTACAACAGATCTACAAAATAGACAAAATTGGTTCTTTATTAAACAACAGGTAGTTGTGGAAATTAGCGAAGAAGTGGATACGATATCACAATTTCATTGAATTTACAGACAAAACTGGATTACCTTTGATAATATTAAAACAAATGAAAACCTTTTCAGCAAGAAAAATCATGATTGCTAAAATTCTTCATAAATATTCGACACTCACGTAACACCAAACACTCACTTCTCAAATAATTGTAAATTATCAAACTATCAAAAGATTTACATCTACTAGCTACTATCGCCACTGTATAATATCATTCAGAGCAGCCAACACTCTTCAGTTGAATTGAAGTCAGTGCAGTGATGCATCCTTACGAGCGGAAAAAAAGGAAATATCGGAATTCTCAAAACAGTGTTGTGAATTTGTGATGTGCAAAGGCAAAATGATGAGACATGGTCGACACGTAGAAAGTCGAGAGTAAATTTATTATTTTTATTTTATTACGCTATTTATCTTAACATTAAATTATCAAATCAAATATTTACCATTTTCTTTTCAAATTTTTTTAATTTGTTTCTCTTTAACAAAACTGAACTTAAATGATTCATTTTCCGTTCGGCGTTCAGTAAGAAATTGCCAAACCAAAATGAAACAACCATAATTATTTACATTTATGAACGAGAAAAATGAAAACAAGAACCATTTTGATGGAAAATTTGTAGGCTATTTCGTTCCAAAGAATGAATGATTACCTTTTCTATTCCTCCAGCGCCTACATTCATAAACATACGTTATGTTATATTTTGACAATCTTTCCCTGACACTGCACGGACTCCAGTTAAGACTTAAGTTGACTAAATACCTACCTATATGAGAAATGAAATTCATTCTTTGATTTAAAACCGTATAATTTGCTTTCAACTTGTGAAAATTATAGTGAATTATGTCTGTTACCCTGTAGACACTGCAGATAATAAATTAATAATGTTAATTAATATTACCTAGAGGAAATTTCAATCCATGTACAACCAAAGGTGCATTCAAAATTCAAAGAAGAGTAAAAAATTCTGACAATAAATATTCTATTTGACAAAAAAAACAAAAAATGACGGAATTCAAGCAATAATAATGAATAAACTTAAGTTGATACTTGGAGTGCATGTGGATTGGTGGTTAAATATACAGATTGTCCGCTCATTCTTCTCTGACATCGTGACATCAGTTTAATTATATCATTTAGACGATGTTAAAAATGGTTAGGCAGCCAAACCTGATTGAAACATAATAAAATAAAAATAGCACTCTTCCCAAAAATCTAACAGAAAATACATAAAATATAACCCACAATAAAAAATTACCTTCTAACCAGAATATATTTTTAATTTAATTAATTAATTTTGAATTTTAGTTGATGAATGTTCAAAGCTTTTAAATTTTTAATTCGGGGACTCCTAAAATATAAATTTTAAATTCGATATTTTGTTTTAGTGGCGAATTCTTTTTATCATGAAAAATTCAGCTAAAAGCTTATTTTCGGTTACTCTTCAGAGAATTTAAGTTCGTCAGTTAAATGAAGTTGGCAGTCGGTCGTATTTCAAAAATCAGAAGTAGATCGTGTTTTATTATTAAAATTGAAATTCGTATTAAATTAACTCAGAGGCAGTAAGATGAAATGTTTTCATCCACACACCTCACTAATAAAGTAGAACAAATCATAGGTAATAAAAAAATATATGTACCAAAATTTTTTTTAGCATCTTCTCGGTGATTATCTCGCACCTGGTATTTCGGTGAATTTTTTATGCATTCTTGTACTGAAAAGGGTTCACATGAAATTTTTTGCTGAAGAAATAAAGATCGAATCATCCAAAAGAATGATGAGAGCAAAAAATAAAAATGCTAATACCTAATAGAATAAAATATTGTCTATCTACTCCGAAATTTTGGAGGGGTAAAGTAGTTAAGAGTTGGTCAATTAGTAGCCAGCGAATATATTCAATTCATAATTCCGTACAGATCCACATTCAGATTAACAAAACCATTTAAATTTTTTTAAATTCAGACTTATAGGTATAATGAATTAGTGATAGTACACATACACATCATAACAAATAACTGATATTACTACACCATAATGTTAAAATTTATTAACATTGTTTCATTGAAGATATTATGATATGGAAACAACTACAAAAATAAATTATTAAAATTTTATAGAAGCGAGCTAATGATAGCTGTTGAAGGAATTTTCCACGAAAAACTCACGGTAAACTCAAGTTAAATTAATCTTCTGGCAATAGAACCAGAATTCTATGAAAAAAAAAAGAAAAAACGCAAGTCTTAAATAGTTTAAAAAGGGTTGAAAAGCATAACAATATTATTCAATAAAACCAAAAGAACTTCAACAAATGAATCGAATGAATAACTAAGTATTCTTCGACGATTAAGGATAGAAAATCGTTTTAATTAAAATTGTTATAATCAATGGTGAAATCCTAATATTATTAAAGTGGACAAGCAGTCTGCGTGACATAGTAATCAGGGGCTCGGTTTTGTTTTCGAAAGGTTGTGAGTTGAGACCGACCACCGTCACATTCCTGACCCAAAATGACGGTAAGTTTTTGTTTAATTCAGACTTTCAATTTTTGCTGTTCTCACATCTGATTGAAAAATCTATGCTAGAAAATCATTGACCAGTTCATTCCGATCATTCCCTCCCCCAGGCTCGAATTCAAAATCATCACATCAAATATATCCTCTAGATCAGGCCTGGGAAACCTGTGGCCTGCGAATTAATTTAAGGAAAAAAACATCGTGAAGAAAGAAATTTAGTAGCTACACCTTCTAAACTACGCATAGGCATATTTGGGAGGCTAGGGGGTTTAGCCCTCCAAAACAGATGTCTAGCCTCCTAGGGACTCTTATAAGCGTCAAAGGTAAGATACTAAGCATAATTTTTTGCAGAGAAAGACTCTCATTTTACCAAAGTTTTGGAGGTGCTGGGTACTAGTCTCCCAGAGATTCCAAGAATTTGTTTTTTGCTCCGCTCGCGACTTACATCAAAGGCGTATTTCCTTTTTGTAACCGAGTTGAGCAACTTTTTCAATTTTAGTCAAAAAATGAATCAGACTAAGTACAAATTGAATCTTTCGATTCTTTATTCTATTTATCGCCTTATCCTTATGGTAATTAGGCATCGTATTATTTTTTTTATTTTAACAGTTTTATTTTAGCATAAGTGATACTTTTTGTAAAATGTCAGTAGTTCTACAGTATACGATATTTAAATTAACAATATTATTAACTAATTGTTAGCCATAATCATGGTCAGGGGACTTCCATTTTAAAAACTATGATAAACTTTGGATGAATTTGATTTTACCTTGCATCTATTTCATCGAGTTCTTGCATAATATATGATCCTTTAAATCCCAATATAATACAAACAATCGAGTTCAAATTAATTATTGATTGCGATTAGAAATTATTGCCCCAGTACAGCAAAATATTATATTCTTTTACCCCAAACAAAGTATATCTGTTATTTACAATAAGTCTAAAGTTATATTTTTTCTATTCAAATTATTGAGAAAAAACCAGGTAAATACATCATCTTTACAGGTACCTACAATAAAATCAAATTATTAACAAAATAAAAAATTTTAAGAAGAGTAATTATATTCCCCTCCAGTCTCAATTTCTCAGCAACTTAAAATAATGAGGCAAAGCTGTTTTTTAATGTTTACATCACTTAATTATCATTTGAGTGAAACATTGTTCAAACAAAACTGAAAGAAGACTGAAGAGTTTATAAAAGTGTTTCATTATTTTTTTGACAGGCGAATAGTTTTTGCATAAATTACCATTGAAAATACCGATTTTTCTGCAAATGCATGTTCAACAAGGTAAACATATGCAGTGTAATTCATATAATCGTATAAACCTGTATAAAATACAGTATATGAGTTTATTTCACCAATAATTTTATTCATATGGTGATAGACCAACACGTGAAGTGAAATTCTCGCCTTACTGCAATTCAGCACCTTCTTACCAATTGGTATATAGGATGGGAGTATAAAGTCTGTACCTTATACATATTTTAAAGAAA
This sequence comes from Ericerus pela, assembly GCA_011428145.1. Taxonomy (NCBI): domain Eukaryota; kingdom Metazoa; phylum Arthropoda; class Insecta; order Hemiptera; family Coccidae; genus Ericerus; species Ericerus pela. Next base: position 686,005 of record WOFM01000126.1, read on the forward strand.
AATCAGTTATGATGGAAATGCGGTAAGGGGGAGAATTTCTTTACGCATGTCGGTCTATACACTGTGAATAAAATTATTGACAAACTGAACTCATATACCGTATTTGGTATGTCATGCATTACACTATATGTGTTTACTATAAATAGGTATTAACAGAAAAATATGTATTGTCAACGAAGATTTATGAAAAAACTATGCAGCTGACAAAAAAATAATGAAACAATTTTTTACAGATTTCTTACGTCTTCTTTCAATTTTGTTTGAACAATTTTTGGCTCAAATGAAAATTAAACTATATAAATGTGAAAAACGGCTTTACACACCATTTTAAAGGCCCTAAGAGGAAAGCCGAAGTCCCTCACATTGAGACTTTTAGGTGGTTGTTCAGGATGTTGAAGCCGACGTATAAACAAAAATTCAGCTTTCTTCCAATTATTTTCTTTTTAGAACATTTTTTAAGTTAATAATTTGTCTTGACTATAACTACAACTGCACCTATAGTTTCATTTAATTCTCTCATACACATGTGATTTGCATTAAGTAGAAACAATCGAAACATAAAATCAAGTAAAATTGTATTCCATAAAAACTACAACGAGGGTTGTCTCCATCGAATGGCTTATGAGTTATGATTACGAAAATGTTGATGCATTTTCAGGAATCTCCTTGTGTATTAATGCCGCTAATCTTGAGAACACCTGTACAATTCGTCAATATATTTTCAGTGACTTTATTGGAAAAAGTTACTGCATTTTAACGCAAAAGGATACCTACGAAAACTTACATAATCTACCTCGAGTGGCGAGAGATTAAAGAAAAAGATAAGCGAGTATAAGGAGATGGTGCGTGGCAGTCTGCATGAAAAGCGTAACCAGGAGTTACAAGAATTAAATTTTCTAAACACGCCTTCATAGTAATACTTTTGACATCATTAATATGCTTCAATCGCAACCACAAGGAAAATCCAGCAGATGGTTTGATCTAATCAGCTAAGTCTAAAAAAACGAGTATTCAAAGATTATGTTGTCAGACTGATTCTTTATACGATATGTAATTCGCATAATATGATTATGCACCTTTCAAAATATTTGTCCGCAGCTTGGAGCATAATATCCCTTCGATTCGGGTAGAACAAACAGACTCCATCCAAATACTGTATAAAACCGTCGTAACTCCATTGCTTAAGAATTCTGTAGATAATAACCTTAAATTAGAAAATGATTATCTGTACATTATAGGCAGAATATGAAGTGCGAACGCCTCTTTACAGATGTGCGTTGTGGTAATAATACACTTCGTCAATTTTTCCACTCAATGTTATAATACTCTACGCAAAAGTGGGAGGACAAGGTCCAGAACCGTCTCCTAAAATTACAATAAACAGCAATCCGTCCTGCCGTCCTGTTATACCTGTGACAGAGATGAAGGATGAAATGATGTCGTGCGTATGCGTTGTTTTATTTCTTCAATCGGATTAATTGGTTCAGTGATAAAATCCAGAAGGAGACCGTCACAAATGATTTTTGATAACGAATCAAATCTGATGACTCTATTTTTCATATCCAACGACAAAAAACTACTCAAGTTTTCTTATCAACAAAGAATTCTGTCAGTCAAAAGCAATCAAATTACGTTTTTTCCGTATTCAACATTTTATACTGGGTGTCCCATGCAGCGTAGAGGCGTAATATTGGTTTACTATGTTACTTTTTTTTTTGTTTTTGCAAATTTTTTCGGTAAATTCGTCATAATATTGATATAAATGGAGAGTATCATTAAAATATTAGCCAAGATAATATAGGGAACTATTGGCAAAAAACCTTATGGTGTTAGTAATGATGGTATTACATATACCTAAACATACTTTTGCAAAACTAATGAAGTAAAAAGTATCGTCCTCCATTATTATTATATTGTACCTATTTACACGCTAATTGATGAAGTTCCTATTTTTCTATGTCGGTGAATATTAAACCGATGGGATTAGAACCAACTGGATTAAAGTACAAAATCTAATCAATAATAATGCAAACGAATCATTGTATCAAAGTTAAGAATTGATACTTATAAATTAACACGAAGTACTCAATGAACTTTCGGTATCGCATTTTGGGATATCGTTTTTTTTTTAAGTATTTCTTTTAATTCTTCAATTTTCATTCCTTTACAATCCAGTTATAAGGGAATGATTTCAGCATAAATAGGTTTCAACTCAAAATTCAGACAATTTGTAAAAACTTTTGCTAGAAATTTATAGGTGAAGGAAATATCAAATTAGGCTACTGGCTCAGTGTTTTCATAGGAGTTACTTTCAAGTTTTAGGCTAACATTCAATTTGACCAAATATTAGATTCGGAATATTCGTTTTTGCTACGTCGAAAAACAAGTTTTTAAATTTAAAAAGAAAAAAAGAAAAATAAATTTTTTTCTCAAATACTGCGTTTGAAGATGCATATAGTTGCTTTGTTATATAGAGGCACGAAAGATCCATTGGTGCAAATTTTTTTGAATTTTTAAACCGCGATAAATGTGGGAGTTAACGATCAAAACATTAAAAACTAAAAGGTCTTATACTCGGGAAGGAGATGAGAGGAGAGGAAGGAGGGGGAAAATCACTATTTTTCCATCCAATATTCCTCGTATGAACTTATACCTACAATACATAAATTTAAAAATTGTCTGAAGCGTGCAACGTATAAAAAATTATGATTTAAACCCGAGCTGAAACTTCAAAAAATTCTTACAGAAAAGGCTCCGCTTGAAAAGCAGTTCTTAAAAAATCATTAACGTGTTTCGAAATTTCAGTACAGCAAGTTCTATTAGTAGAGTTTTCCAAGGAATATTTGATGGAAAAACTAACAGTAACTTCCCTTACAGCTCACAAGGAAATTCATCTATATTTATGTTAGATTTGAGAAATTTTAACAATTTTGGATTATTTTATTAATTTTATAACGCTTTATCATTTTTTTAATTGAAATTTACTTTCACTTAAAATACTGAAGGGTCAAAGAAACAAGTCTCTTATCATATACAATTTTAGAGGAACAAACGATACCATCAAAGTTATTAAATGCAATTGCAAGAAAGCCATTGCTTGTAGAAAGCTGAAATTTCAGCGAAACATTAACATATGTTTACTAATGATTTTGTGAAAATTTTGCTGATATCGTACCATTGGTTCTTGAGATATAATTGAAATTCTGAAAAGGTTATGCAAATTAAACTGAGGATACAAAATGGAAGATTGCCATACTTGTATCTATAGGGCTCTAACGGTACTCACTAAATCTAAGAGACTAGTATATGTTGGGAGTTTGTACAATAATGGGATCACCTTGCTGTAGGATTGTCGCAACAGTGACTGCTAATGCCTCTAGTCTTCATTACACATGGTCATATTAACACTGTCACTTTGTCGAGGGCCATGAATCCTATCTTGAAGTATTTTGAGCCAGTTAACTAATTTTGCATAGCTATACAAATCATTCTACAACAACCAATGGCTTTTGATGAAACAATGCACAAGAAAAATAAGTGTATAAGTGTTCCATTATAGATGAACATATTTGGCTACACGAAAATATTACCATTAGTGTTGACAAATATCCCTGTAAATTATTTACGGTTATTCTTTCCCCACAGCTCTAAAATGTTTCATACATTTTCTAATGAGATACTTGGTGACCTCAATACACTGGTCCCTCGAATATACACGAATCCCTTTAATCAGAAAATCCCTACCTCACACATACTAATCACAGTATAAAAACATATTCCTAAAAAGGTATATCAACTCACGAATAATTTGTACTGTATTTTGATCATTGAAACTGTTTAATACTATTCTCTGAACGTTGAATATTATTTATGTACTGTTGTATGTACAAATTATTATTTATTATATTGTGAATTTGTTCTTTGTGATTAAAATATTTTACTTAAAGTATGATTCTTGAAAGTTAAGGTCCACCATAAGAGTGTGAATAATAAATAAATAAAATAATTAATGTTTAGCGATATTAATAGCAATTCTTGATATTGATATACTCGTGAAAGGTGCAACCCACAGAGTATCTACCAGGTACAGTTAGGTATCTTTTATGCTATTACAATAGATAGTTTTAAGATTTCTCAACTCTGAATATTAATTACCCAGTATCAGGTAACAACTGCAGAGCATCATCCAATAAATTGTTTACCAAAACAAACGATGAGCCATCTTTTAATGAGATATTGATACTTTTGAATGGTAACACTTTAACATTGGGCATACCGAGCGATAAGTTGATTTTTCTGTTCTGGTAATTTGCTGAAAATTTTACCTGGAATCAGAATTAATAGATGAATTGCCAATTTTAAATATTTTATTACATAAGTTAGGTTAAAAACGAGTTTTTAAAAAATACGTTTTTATAATTTGAAAAATAAAATAATAGCGAAAGAGAAAATAAAATTTTTCTTTTTTTTTCCGAGACAGAAACAAACAAAAATTGAAAAAAAAAAACTGATAAAAACGGATATAAGGGTATGCGTGCGTGTGTCGCAACATTTGAAAACAGCGCTGAAGTTAGTCATCCGGTGTACTTCAACAAATTGAGTGAGTAGAATAAAAGCGTATAAAAAATTTATTGACCATTATGGCCAGAATAAGTGTAGATAAAACTTCTAAAAATTTGTTCACCTCATTTTTAGAAAATAACTTTTTTTATTCGATAATAATTTTATGATATACTAGTCGTGTTAGCCCTGTCTTCGCCAGGCTGTGAAAAAATGAAGACTAAATTACAATTGGAAAAATCGAGAATCTATGTTTATCAGCACATTGCCACCAGTCAATAAAATTTCCAGGAAATCTTATCAGTAAGAACGTATATTTGGTTAGAAAAAAAAAACTGTCACCATCCAACTAACAGGGGACAAAATGCTGCATCAGAAAGTGTTTTTGGCCCGTATCTGCTGCCCTTTTTACATATTCAGAAATTTGAAAAAAAAAAAGTATCTAGATGTGATACTAGTGCACTTTCACACCAATTTTCAGCCTTCTAGCTTAATGAGAAGTATGAAAAATAAATACGGACGGAAATCCAGAAGTTTTTTGAAATTTATGTAGTAGAATTCTCAATCCAGTCAATCCTGTTTTAATTGAAAGCAGTTGTCTTGAGGACATTTTTTATTTATTTTTTCTTTTTTAACAACCTCAAGACTCAACGACGGAATTTTGGCTTTAAGACTCAAAAAAAATTTTTTCATCACTGAAGAGAGATATTTTTCTAACTCCACAAAATAACGAGCTTTTTGTTAATAGAGGTTTCAACATTTTATACGCTTTATTATTGTTTACAATTGTATCAGATTTTTGTCGCAAAATATATTCGAAAATTTATTCACTAACAGAAATACTACACTGCAAGATAAAACTATGGATAAAAATATCAGGTTTAAAAAAAAAAAAAAAAAAAGCAAAATTTGAGCTATTTTTTGAGAAAACTGCTTTTCTGTCAGTTTCGAAATGAAATTTATACGAGGTTAAATTTTTTTTTTTAATAAATTGGGTTTTGTCTTCGATGCTAAATGTCGGCGAAGTATATGTTTGAAGAGAATGAAGGGAAAAATTCGGTTGATCATTGGTCAACCAACATTCGGGGTCAGAAATGCGACAGTTATTGCAGGTTTCTCACAAACAAACTATAATACGCTTAGGACCGAATGTAGACCTCGGATTATACAGTTCGATAGGTTTGTTCGATATATTAAAGGGTGTGGCAATTTAACTTTTTTGAAATAGATTTTTCGATTGAAAAATTATGTCACAAGTACTCTGAAAAATCCAATGTATTTATGAGAGTAGAATTAAGAAATATTTTTTCCACGGTAAGTGTGTATTTCCCAGAAGTTTCAAATTTTATAATGGCTACCATTCGAAAATCAGTAGACCGATTTCGATCAAATTCAGTCAATACCAAATTAGTCCCTAATAGTCTCCAACTGCCATACAAATTTAAAGAGAAAATATTTCAGTTTACAGAAGTTATCGTGATGATAACATGGTGGGTTTGCAAAACTTTGAGAATCCCTCCCTCCTAAACTAAAGCATGAATTTCAAAAATTTTAACACGAATGTGTAGCCCATGAAAGCTGCAAATACTACCTCAAGTTTCATTGCCATAGTGACCTATATATATTGTGATCTTCGAATCAGGATTGGCGTTTTTCCATAGGTCCCGCCATTGCATTGAATGCAATAATTGTATTCCAAAGGAAAATACACTAATAAAACTTAATTTCTCAAACGGAATCGAATTTCCCGACCCGACTGGGTGAGTAGTATAGATTTTGATAAAAAGTTATTTTGTATCACATGTCCTTAGTCTTTCACAAAATTTAAAAAAAAAATGTGTTATAATTACGTTATCAATTTTTTAAGTTTTGCCACTTCGCCGAACAAAAACCGTGGGTGAAAATGAGAGCTAACTGTAAACAACTTGTTTACAAGTGACTTACTCTTTTCTAGGTTCAGCCTCAAACTAACAGCGTGTTTTAAATGAACACCATACTATACCAAGTTCATCTGTAGATAAAGACTTTCGATTTTCCGCCAGTGATGATTTTATCGAATCTCAACGATGACGACAATTCATTCGAATGAACTGATTTCATCCCAGGGCTGTCCAAATGATCATAGACACTATTCGTCGTCATCTTGCACGTACAACATAGTATAAGAATGACTGAAAAACTGGGAAATAATCGAATTATAACCAATTATCGATAAAAAATGAACTTAAACGTTCAAATTAAGAACGAGGCTTTGTTTTACTTACAGTATTATCGAAGAAAAGTGGAGGAATTACACGCAGTTATTCTAAATGATAGGAAAATACAGTCCTTCAAAAAATGGTGCGTTCAAGTGGCCATGCCATTACATGCCAAATGAAAACCTGAGTGGAGATAATGTTACGTTGAAGAATAATGAATGGTTTGAGTGACGTTGTGCTCATGTGCTCAGATTAAAAATCGAGAGGCAACGAAGTTTGAAATCCTGATCCAAAATGGCGGTGTATTTCATTAGATTTTGTTTGATTCAGTAAACGTGATAGAAAAATTCATACTGCCGACCCGTAGCTATCGGATCCCAGCCATCTCTTCCTTTAATCCGACAGCAAATATGTCCTCCAAAAACCAGACTAATCCAGACTCGGGGTTAAATGATCACGTAACCAAAGCCCCTCTCAAAATAAAAGGTAACAAAAGCCCACAACGAGCTAATAGTATTTTCCTGAAATGACGAACTGAGACTATCCAGGAATAGATAATGATTTGAGGATCAGCATCGTTGGAATGAATAAAAAATGATAATCTAGGTAAAATATTAGATATAGTAATTTTTACTTTAACCTACATAAACTTGTAACGAAGATATTTACTAAATTGCGTTCCTTACTTGTATTTTTCACTCCATTTTTTCAACTTTAATTGGGTTTTGGCAACATGCAGCCTATTTTTCTAGCGTTCAAAATTTATGAATATCAATGTTAAGAAAAAGTGTGGTCGTAATTTGGTGGTCAATAGTTTGCCAACATGAATTTTCCAATCATACACATAGAAGCACTAGTTAATCAATCCGAATATACTGCTAGTTTTTGTTGGAAATGTGACGACGGCTGGTCTCAAACCAACAAGCTTTCAATTAAAAAGCCGCCCATCAAACCATTACGTCCCTCCTTTGGGGAATATTGAAAAGAATGGTAAAACATGGAATTTTATTCATACTTTCAAATAAATTATTTCCAAATCCAATAAAACTAAGAAGTATATAATTACATATTATATTCAATAAAAAAGATATACAAAATTAAGTACCACTCACGATTGAGTCATCTCATCTACGAGAGGCAATTTTACGTTTAGCATCAGATTTAACCGATCCTTCGCTGGTTCTGTTTGAAGATTCAATTTTAGCATCAGTAGATGAAACGCGCTGCGAAAATCTACGTTTTGGATTTTTAACATTTTCGTCGTTCGACGATAGAGAAACATTTTTTTCACTTTCAGCTCCCGAGGACACATCTTGCGATGTTGTGGATGCTTTCCGAGCACGAGTTATAGGTTCTGATGTCTTCGAGAAACGTGCTGGATTCTTCACCGGAGTAGAATGCTCGCCTGCATCCGAATCAACAACCGCTGAAGTTTCAGGTTTGGTGCTTCGTTTTCGTTTAGTTTTTGATACCTTTTCATGATCATATTTCGCATCAGAGGAAGAAATATTCTTTTTAGCATCTGTAGAATCTTCTTTAGGTGTATCTACTTCCATGTTTTCATCAGATTCATCAAATATTGAAGAGGAAAAATTTAAAGTCAAGATAGAACCTGCACATGCAGAAAAAACAAAAAAATAAAGAGACGTCAAAAATAGTTTGCTTGAAACAATTTTCAGCTATAATTAACCTAGTTACCTGATGATACTTCCCCAGCCTTTCCATACTGCCGAATAATTTTCTTCGTTTCAGTTCCTTCATTTAGTGAATCATTGGGATCCAACTTAGATTTACCTTCATTACTTTTTTTCGATGATCGATCATTCGATTTGCAATATTGCGGTGATTCAAACCATTTCATTCTATCATTTCCTTTTAGTTTGAATTGGGATCTATCTGCGTCATCGTCATCCGTTTCACAGGCCGAAATGAATTTTTTATACAATCCGGAGAAATCGATGAACTTTTTATCATCGTCAGTTAAATTTTTCATAATATATTCTGGAACAGCTTCAGATGGAAGCAGAAAATCTTCTTCTTCAAGACTGATTGGCATCGTTTCGAACTCATCCTAAAAAAACAGATGACTGCAAAAAGGCCGCTGAAAATTTTGTTTTGAAGAACAATTGTACATAATTAGTTTACTTACTAGACTCTTTAAATTGTACCATGAATTTAATTTTTTCCACAAAACATCTGATGAAATATTTTTATTGGAATTTGAGGTAAATTTATTCCAAATTATGGACATTTGAAAGTGCTTGTCAATTCCTAGAAAACGAGAAAAAAATTCAGGAAATTAAATTAATTACTGATATACGATGAACGAGTCCTCAACGAAAAGGCATTCTAACCAACTGGTTTGTTATCTAGCGTGCTGTATAACAAATGAACTTCATCTTCGACCGACCAGTTTTTGACTTCAGAGAGTTCTACTTCCTCGTTGCTAACCATTATTAAAAGGATTTAAAGACATAAACGGATTTTTCCAACGATGATAGAACAGAAAAAAAAATTAAAACATATTCTGAAAATTTGAACGACCATAATCAACTACAATAAAATAAAATAAAAATTTTTGAATTCATAAAATCTTAAGTCAGTTCAACGGAAGGTTCCAGCCCAGTATTTTTTAACGATAAAGCTTTTACTCTACTTCAGTTCTTGACTGACTATATAGCTTAATGGACTGCTAGAACTGATAAGAAATACATAGTGTTAATAAAACACTGAAAGCACTGTTAACAGGCGTTCTTTTTACGAAAAACGACCTTTGGTGATAAGTGATAGTGATTCCAAATTTCCAATTCCAGCTAGCAAAAAATTAATTTTTATACTTCGTTATTTTAGTAATTAAAATTATGTTTGAAGATAATTAATTTTATTATTATTCTACTTTGCCATTGACACATAATAAAATGGCATTATTTGTAAGTTTATAGAATAATTAATGACATAAATATGTAATACTTTACTAGAATTTCATTCCACTCATAATTTTGTACCCTCTGATTTTCAATTATGCAGAACTGTTCAAAGTGTAATAAATCATGTCATACCAGAAAAGGTATAATTCAGCATTTAAAAAAGAATGTTTGTGTTGGAGTAAGGAATGATACTGATACATCGACAAAAGTTTATATTTTTCCTCTTATACTTTTTCATTTATTTATTTGCTGAGCTATTTAAAGAATGTCTTCATGTTACTGGAGGAAATACATATATACATAAACTTTTGAGGTGATGGTGATTTTTGGGGTCTAGGGAACATAATTGGAAAAACTATAGTGTAATTTTTCCAAAATTGTGACATGGCACCTTCCCCAATAGTTATTCTACAAAATCTTCCTAAAAAACCAATATGTGGCGAAAAAATTCATGATTAAATTATTTTCTTATTATAGTAACAATAACTTCAAAAAGTAACAAAAATGCCTGATAATTCCGTAAAGCAGAGGCCCATTTCACTAATCTATACAAATATACAAAGAAGAAAGCTTGGAAAAGCGTATTTCTGGGCTAATATACATATACCTATATACTTATCACGCCATTCTAATACACTTCTTAATGGTTTGAAACAATTGAGCAGTTCGATTTTTAAATTTTTTAATCGTTCTGCTGGAACTTAAGCCAACCAGCCGGAAAAAATACTAAATTCAAATAAACGAATAGAGTCAATAAAGAGCTCATTTAGGACTCGCTCAAGTTCTTATGGTAGTTCAAGAAGTTTTTTTTGGATAACAAATTAGCGAACGATGAAACTATTTACCTAACAGCCAAATTTTTTAGTTTAAGAAAACCTTACTTCAAACTTTTCAAGAAAAAAGGAACTCTATCCAAAACTTACATTTTCACATTCTGAAGAGTTCTTCGATTAATTTAAATCATTATTCGAACGTTTCACTTATTAATTTCAAACAATAAATTGGTATAACGTTCTAATATTTCACTAGTATCTGCTTATATTGTTAGGAGTCACGAAAAATAATTTTTCTAACATATTGTAATAAACTAGGATATCTAATTTCACAAATAGATGTAAGGAATGCATTTTTAAATGATATTTTGAAAGATGAAGTTTACTTAGAAATACCTGAAGGTATATACCCACAAATAGAGAAATAAAGTATTAAAATTAAACAGATCGCTCTGATGTCTGAAACAAGCCCTGAAAGCTTGATAAGAAAAACAGATGTTCATATTTTCCATAGGGTTTAAAAATAGTAAGGATGATGTTTGCTTTTATATCAAACAAAATTTAGAAGGCACTATACAAATACTGAAATAGTTGATGATATATTAATATGTGGGCCTAATGTAACGTTAATAAATGAAATAAAATCATATTCAAGACCCATGATTTGGGCAATGGTAAGTCATACTTTGGATTACAAATAAACTACAATAATAAAAATAAAATAATGAAATTAAACCAAAAACTGTTAATAATAAAAGCAGCAGAGAAATTCAAAGTTAAAAATTGTAATCCAATTTCTACACCAACAGAAGAGAAATTGTATCTGTCAATCGATAAACAAAAAGAAAAATCCAAAAAATTAATAATATATAAAGAACTACTGGGATGCTTAATGTATATAATGCTTAGGACCAGACCAGATATTTGCTATGCTGTCTCATATTTTGGACAGTTTCAGTGCAGTGCCGATAATGTAACTCTCATCTACTCTGTCCTTAAACATTTAATAACAGCGATCAATCTTGAATTAACTTATTATAATCACAAATACGAACTTATTAAATCTTATGTAGACGCTGATTGAGCCAATTGACCTATTTCTCGAAGATCATTTAGCGGTTATTGTTTTTGTAACAATTAAAATATAGCTAATAAATTCATTTATGAACTATTGGACATAAAATGGCGTATTGCCGAACTCATATCTGTAGGGCTTTAGCTACTGGTTCGAAGACAAATTTACACATTGCCTGTTACACAAGTATTAGCGAGAATCATTTCACGAAAACCAATTACAAATCTGCACGGACATTCACTGCGTCTGAACCTTTGGCAGTCTTCAAATTTACGTACACATTACTGATTAACTTCATGTCACATTGAAGATTCAGACAGTTTTCTCGAACGAAAGACATTCTTTAGGTTTGATGTTTACGAAACTGATTGTATAAAAATCGTATGAGAGTAATTCGAAGAACACTCATGGCACAATATGGTTATCCACTGACGATAAAAAAGAAGCTTCATCAAATACAAATCCTCAACTAAAATGCAAAGTCTCATAGAAGATAAAAAACATTGAAAATTCGACAATAATTTTTTTTTAATCATTTTTTCGGCATAAAACTATATTTCGTCATAGAAAAACAATACAAACAAATCGACACCAGTGCAACAATATTATCGTCTAGTTCCAGTGCGCGGAGCAGATGACTTCGTTTGCATTTTTGATGCTTTAATTTTACTTTGCTTTGACTGAAAAAACAAAGAATTTAAATTTCAGCATGAACAAAATCACGAATTGTTGAGAAGGAAAATTCAACTCACTTTAGCTTTGGGCGCTGGGGGAGGAGGTGCATTCTTCGCTTTGGTCGCCTTCTTCTGTTCCTTCGCTGCTCTGTAAAATATATCATTATGTAAGAATTTTGAAAAAAGGGAAGTTATGACACAAAGCAAAGAAGAGTGTATTACTGGATCGCTTGCTCTCTTTGGGCCTTACGAACTTCAGGTTTCATGTTACGCTTGGCTAAAATTTCAGTTAACGAAGCGCCCACAATGGCTTTGTGTGATCTGTTGATACGGCGAACTCTTTTCTTGGCCATTTCTTCCTCTTGACCTTTTTTATGCTTACGTCTACGCAACAAAAACAGAATTATCAAAGAAAAAAAATGAACACACCAAAAACATGAATATTATATAAGTAGATGCTGACCTGTACAACATGGTCCAAGTTACTTTACGCGGATTTCGTTTCATCAAATGAGCGCGTTCACATTTAGAATTTAAGAACGTCAAAATCTATAACAATATGTCATTGATTAACATCCAGACATTCGGTTAAAAAATACTGAACTGGCCCAGAATAACTTACTTTGCCATCAGCCTTGACCAGCGTTTTACCGTGTCCCGGATAAATTTTATATCCAGAGTAAAGGCACAAACCGATCCTGGAAACAAAAAATTTCATCAAAGCTCATCACAAGAACTTGCACGTGAGAACTAAATACGCTGCATCAACTTTTATGACAATTGGCCGTAAAATACATCAGTTTTCCAGAAATTGACGTAGACTGAGGTTCGTAGAAAATATATACTTACTTCATTTTTAATTTTTGATGTAAAATGTATTCAACTAGCGGGAATTTATTCCACGAAACACTAACAATTACCAAATTCGCGAAATGAATAAATACAATAAAACGTGTGAACGCGTTGATAAAATATGGTAGGTAAAGTTTCCTTTGAGTATGTATTATTTCATATGGAGAGCTGATTCGTATACATTTTCTATACGTAGTTACTTTCAGACATAGATAGCGCTTTCAGGGAATAAAATGACTTCTTTTACTCACGAGTATATCTATATATAATTCGTATATATAGATATACTCGTATAAAAGAAGTCATTTCATTCCCCGAAAACGCTTACTACTGTTGAAAAACGGAACTTGTTGAATCAGATCTCTATATGAAATAATATATACTCAAAGTAAAGTTTCACTTCAAACATTTAACCAAGTTGTCTCACTCATCAATACACAAAAAAAGTGAAATCAGTGTTGCCATTTTTGAACAAGACTTCCAATGATACAAAATTTTACATACAGAAAACTAACCAATTTTCCACAATTCTTCTTGATGTGAGGTTTTTTGGATCCGGAGAAGGTGAACAGTTCAATTTAAAATACTAAAATGCATTAAAGATACAAAAACTATACAAGTATGAAATATATTAGAAAGGAGATGGCGATCTCCCTTCACTACACAAAAAGCACAAATAAAACGAGATTCTAGTTTAACTGGATTATTGGTACCTCTTCACCATGGCGGACATTTCACTTCTAAAATTGTATATAAATACTGTTAATACAAAATTTTCTCTCATTCACTCATCATCATCACCAATAAACTATATATCATAGATTCCACTTCCTTTGATCTTATATCGTTAGTTACAGTCCACACTAGCACTGGGCTTCACTATCTTTATATTTTATTCAAATATTAAAATTCAGTTCTACTCCAATATATATCTGTGACTGTTCATTGAGTTCTTCTTTAATTTTTGTTGTTCTGCACTCTTCCTTCACTCACTCAAACTCTTAGCTCCTACATTTATATACAATAACTAACATATTCGGGTTAAGTAACACACATAACATTTATCACTCCTACCTTGGAAACACTAACACATTTTCCCACTTGAATACTTTTAGCACAATGGAGGGAGATTGTAATCTCACTCAGGTTTATTTCGGACTTGTAAATATTCTTTTGTTTTTAATGTATTAAAGTATTTAAAACTTTCTTGTTCTCTCCTTTCCTTGGAAGCCAATCTCACTTACCATCTTTATATTTTATTCAAATATTATAATTCAGTTTTACTCCAATATATTTCTATAACTGTTCGTACTGAGTTCTTATTTAATTTTTCAACTTCCTCCTATTTCCTCACATCAAATTATTAAAGGCTAGAGCTTCACAGTCACATATATCACAGTTAGCAAGATAAGAACAACTAAAGTTAACTAGATAACAAAGTGCAGGTTTGTAACATAAGCCTGATAACAGAACATTCACAAGTACATAAACGTTTAGGACTAAATACACAAAAAAGAAAAGGAACTTTATTTTAACAAATCAACAGTGTTGTGAGAGTGTTCTAAAGTCTGTTCTATTAGCCATAAAAATTAATACTTTCAACACTTGGTGTTACCCTCAGTGTCAATTGATGTTCTTTTTGTACATGAAGGTGACTCGAGGGTAACACATGACAGCAAATCTTACACTTGCTTGTCAAGTTACTGTAGGAAATCAGGGCAAGAGAAATTGGATTTGTTTATTGGTTGATAGAGGTAAAAGATCACTGTTATCAGCTATGAGGTGGTTCAGAGTTAATGATGTTACATTTTGGCATTCTTTGACCCAGTGTTTGGTAGTAACCTGCTCTGATACTAAAACTTGGCAAATAGAACAAAACAAAAGTGTAGGCTGCCACAGCTGTTGGGAGTTTCCATAGGAATTAGGAACGCTGTAGTTAACAAAAAAATAGAGGTGAAGATACATGTTGTCAACAATTGGTCTGTTCATTTATAATGGATTCTGTTAATGAGTCATTCACAGAATCCATTATAAACAAACAGACCTCTTCAGATATTTGAACAAATTATTTGTATTTTGCTGTTTTAATATTCTTTTTACACTTGTAAAAGGACCTGTCTGTTTTCACACCAATATATTCAACAATCGGTGGATAAATAAGTTAAACATATTCATTTAAAACAAAACAAGGAAAAATTAAAGAAAAAATGAAATCAACATAAGATTTACATTGTTGATAACATACACCATCACCATTAATTTCACCAGATATAAGCCATTTTGACAGAAACTCCCAATATAGTACTGGACCCACAAAACTCCATCAGACTAATGTACTTTTTAATGTCAAGAGATACTGGCATAAAAGTAGGCAGCTATAGCATAACTTCTACATATTTTTGATATTTGCTTGAGTTAACTAATTTAAAAAAACATCTGATAAAGAGATCCATTAAATTTACAAGGATAGTAGAAATAAACAGAAAGCAAAACACATCTAAATATACACTCAGCTTGCTTATTTAGTGCCTGTCTAAACACTAACCAGAAATAATCTATCTTTACTGGTTCATTTTCATCTGTTTTCAATTTCATTGTCATGTGCATTTAAAGCTATATAACAATGTTGCTATGAATCCAGTGAAATCGAGTGAAATTGAGCTCCATTTTATTGCTTTAGGTAAATATTGTTGGGATATTCCCACAATTCCTCACGTATACACATACAATTATAGCCTTTACCTAACCTGTAAAATAAATATAAGACATTTCATGTTAGCCAATGAGCAACACTGATTAACCTGTAATCTTGTATTTGTACCTTCATCAACTGTGTTGGACAAAGTCCATGTAACTCTCATAAATCTTGTACACTACTTGGCAACACTGAACTCATAATATATAACTTTCGTAATCTTATTCTCACACACACTGTTACATTGTATTGGGGAATTTGTTGTTTCTCTACCCACACCGTCAACTGTACTTTTGACCGTTCTCTAATCATCCATTAAATGTTGTTGCTGTAAACTCATTTGTTTAATTCACTTGAAAACACGATCCACGGTCAAGTATTATCCTCACATGATAGCAGAACATGGTTTTTTCTTGTGATTTTTTTTTTTCTTCTAAAATTAACTTGATTCAGTTGATGTGATACTGGTGATTTTTTTTCAAGTTTTAAATCTTTTTTATTCGTGAATATTTGACGAGGAGCTGAATGATTCGACAATTGCTATTTTTTGTTGTTTGAATTTTTTAGAGTGTCAATCATTTGAGGTTCAACTTGGTGAAGGAATTTGAGCTAGATTGATTCCACTGATGGTCATCGTGGTGAGAAATTAACACCAGAAAACAAGTCGTATAATGCCGATTCAAGTCATCAAAATTTTAATCTTTTATTTTTTACACAACCCTGACTTAGGCAGCTGAAATTAATGTCTGTAAACAAGGAAGCTGAAACATAGAAAAAAATCCAACGACCAGAAGTGAAAGTTCAACAATTTGGTGATTGCTAGAACTACGTAAGTCTTCATGCGAATTCATCTTTAACTTTTTCGGGCTCAACATTGTGAAAATTCAGCGTAGAAATTCATCTTGCATCGCTGAAAAAAATCAATTTTAACTTGGGATACTGTAACAAAGATGAAAACAAATTGAAAAACTAATTTGGTAATATCATATATATTCAATATTTTGAATCTTGTTAGGATTTCATTATTGTGTATGAAAACTTTTGGGGGAATTAATTGCTTCTTAGTCAATTTCAATCTCATTCACTCAAAATTAGCAAACATTTTTCTTTTTGACTAAACCTTTTTCAAAATTTTCAATGAGATTTGAAGCAAATTGTAACACAAATGTCTGAGATTCAATGATCATTACTGAGAACGATTTTGAAAGTCTATTTAATTACTTTGAAGGGGAAAGAATTCAAGATATCGATATAGATGTAACTAATTTTCCATCCTTCCAAATTTTTTATGGTACTATTACTCTGGAGTCTTTGGAAATTACGATATCTGGGCTAATTAGTCACAAAAAAGATAAAATTGTCACTAAATTTACTGAGATTTCTCCAAAATAATTCTCAAAATTTGCCATTTCTTGGTTAGAAAACTTGGAAAAACTCAAAAACAGGTTTCTATAAATGAAATTAGTATTATAAAATAATAAAATCCCATCATAAAAAACGTAATTTTCCATATAAAAAAAGTTATTTTTCATAATTTTTCCATTATTTTAGTCAAAATTATATTCATACTGAGAAGTCCGAGATCTGGACCTTAAAATAAAAATTATTTTCGACAAAATAAGACAAAATAATGACGTTACAATTTAAGACAATTTTTTGAGAGACAAAATTCGAATTCGGACATTATATTATCCGAATTCGAACTCGTATTCAGATGAAGACGTGAAGACAGAAATAAAATCTAATTCTCTTTCAGGCAATTATAATGCATTTTATTTCAGTAACGACTCTTCCAAATTCAGACAATTTCAGACAATAATTTGGTTCGATCCGACAGACTGGCACCATGAGATATATAAGATGAAGACGAATTGAATAGAAGTAAAAACCCAGCGACGGACATGAATGCAGCCAACCTTTTTGCTTTATCTCCAGTCTTTCCACGCTTTGCTTGCAGTTTGCAGTCATTATTTTATTATATTTTATTTTATCAGTCATCCACGTGCTCTTTTGCCTATTATATGTCGACGTATATATATTTCTGCTATCTGTAATTTCATTGGTTGTAAATATTTGGTAATTCCTCTCGCTTTTTATTATCGACATCGCATGTTTGAAGGCAATTAGCAGACAATAAGTGGGGAAATTTCCTTAACAAGAAGAACTGATTTGCAAACACAAATTCTAATTTTTAAATCACTCTCTTCTTTGCACTGGCGACACCTGGTACTAGGTTTGTCTTTGCAAATGAGTCCTTCTTGTGTAAGTGAATAGTAGCAGGTCCAAGTCACAAGTTGTACATTTAAATCCTCACGTTAGGCAATTTTATAAGTGTACCATCTTCAAGATGAAGATAAACTTCAACCTGGTCTACCTTGAAGATAACTAGGATGGTAGTTTAAATTCCAGATAGGTTTAGTTGAAGACAAAAGGCATATAAGGGATGTTCTTTCATCATGAAGGATCAGTAGTGACGACACACAAGTCATTTCTAATTTCGCCAGTTTCCATATCGCATCTCAAGGTGATCTTTTGAAAACAGCTGCGAGGTGAAGATATTAGTCATCAATACGATCAGATGGAGTTCCTGGTATCTGTTAGGAGAGAAATTTGGTGTGTTGAAGACAACTTTAAGACAAGCT
The DNA here is from genome assembly GCA_011428145.1 of Ericerus pela. Taxonomy (NCBI): domain Eukaryota; kingdom Metazoa; phylum Arthropoda; class Insecta; order Hemiptera; family Coccidae; genus Ericerus; species Ericerus pela. The sequence goes on from WOFM01000126.1 coordinate 704,401, forward strand.
AGGTTCAAGATGACTGCCTTGCTCTGTCATTTAAAGGCCGTGTCGAGCCTTCATTTTGTGCATAGTGGATTTGACTCCATCTATGTTAGTTATTTTTCTCACCTCACCCTCACTTTTTCCAAAAGCTCCGAGACCTAAAGTTTCATATTAGGAGTCTTTTAAACAACAAAACCATTACTCATGAAGACACACAATTAGGTGAAGACACAACAGCTTTCTGATGGTTTCCCCTTCTTGTTGTCTGTCATAGCTTTTTTTTTAACTTTTTATTTTTCCACTACACACTTTGCTTTGTTCCGCTTTGTTGACACTATGGTTCTTTTGTAATTATAGTCTTTAACAAAATAATTCTGCTGTTCGTTTTTGTAAGTTTCGAACCTTGTATGGACCAAAACTTTGTTAGGCTCTTCTATCCGCACAACTTAGCTTATTGCTGATTTGTCATATTAATTTGCTGAGGTATGAAGACAAATGTAAGCTGTGGTCTGCCATGTCCGAAGAAGTTTAATTCAAGTCAAGAAGAATACAGCCGTAGGACATAGTCAAAGTCAAAAAAATAAAATGTCTTGAAAACACAATTCAAGACCCCTCGATTCAGTGTTTCGGCTGCATGATGCCCTAATTTTAGGACATTGTGACGTCATTAGCATTTAAACACCACTATACATTAAAGGTTGACTTTATGAGCTCTCAATTTGAAATTGCCTTTTAAATCAAGGCAATCGATTTCGGACGCCTCAATACTTAAACCAAAATCATTGCCAAAACTTGTCATATTTTGAAACCTTTAACAAAGCAAAAATATCAGTGATGTTTCATGCACAATTCCTTTTGTTAGATAAATGTGGGCATTCTAGAATAATTCATTGAATTTTCTTGCACAGTTTCTTTTTTAATATTAATTTAAACCCAACGTATTTTTTCAAACTGAAATACCATAGAAAAATAAATTCCAGATCGTTCTAAGACAATATTTCCTTTTTCAAATACGAATTATCAGTTTAATTTTTTTCCATTCTCAATTTTTTTTTCTCTCTTCTTTACAAATCATTAATTTTTTTGAAATTTGAAAATAACCACTGATTCTAAATATATATTACAAAACCAGGATATCAAAATTTCTTTTGGTCAACTGGAATGAATCCTGCAAACAAGTGGAAGTTCAATTCATTCAACAAAGTCACTACAATACACTTCTTCATGGAAATGTGGCTACGTACACGATCCACATGTACACAAAACTTCAAGAATGTAGAGAAACGATCTAGAGAACCTTCGCCTAGATGAAACAAAAGATTCCACCACTGTATGAAGCTAACCTACTTACTTCAGATTTTGAAGATTTTGTAACTTTTTCAACGAAGATGCAGTTCCTCAATAGCATCTTCCATAAACCTCCTAGAAAACAATTTCTACCAAACATGAGTGGAGTTCAATCAACTATAACATCAACTACCTATTAACAACAAAAAGCTATCACCTTTTCTCAGAAACCAGTTGGAAAAGACACTGCGTTCATAATTGACTGTTCCTAATCAAGAAGAACTTACTATTGAAGAAATTGAGGATTGTATAGACCTAAAAGACAACTTATCTTTGGGAAACAAATAGAGGTGCCAATTGTCGGCCAGATTGATCGCCTGAATCACTCAAAACCAAGGCCAAACTCAACACCACCAAGTTCATCAAACTCCAAATCTGCTCAACTGTTCAAAAACAATTTCATTGTCCCCAAATGTAAAGATTACAAGGTTATTGGTGATGCCATAATACTTAGTTGGCTCCGTAAATCCACCTTATTCAACGCACCAAATTTAGCCCCAGAAAAAGTAGCTGGTTTTGAAAAAATAAACACACTCTCCCGTTTCTTTGACATTATTAAGAAAAATGTTTTCGAGAAACATTTGATCATAATTGGATTTGGGGGAAGAACTTGCACTTCATGCTGATTTCAACATAGAGGATTTCACAACCGAACTCAAAATGTTTATTTACAATTTGTTCAAATATAATCGTGTTTCCAGGATTATTATAACAACAATCTCATTAGATCCTGTTAGGATGAGAAATTTGATCTATTGTGGAATTCTATGAAAAGTCAACAGTCGCATCTGAAAATTAAAACAAGATTACCGAGACTTGTTCATCTTGGATCTTGAAAATATTTTCATCAAGAAATATGAACAAAATCAACTTTTAGTATACACTCCTCCTGAAAAGGACATACGAAGAATTGCTTCTGTTCCTAGATGCTTCAACAAAAACAAAGTTGGAGACATTGATAGAACTCTCTCTCGTCTGATCATCGACATCATTGAGAAACCTGATCGAGAGATTCCTAGCGCTCATTTGATCATAAATCCAGATAAAAATTTTGAACCTACAGAATCCATTCAACAACTACAAACCAACAAACCTTCGTTAGCATTGTGCTTCTGTTCAATAGACGATGTTGATTCTAATTCAGAAGAACTCCAGACTCAAGAATATATCGATAAAAGACCATTCTTCTATGCCTACGCTGTTCCAGTAAAACTTCAGGATTGAGGGAATAATTACGTATCCTATATTGATCAAGGATCCCCTTACAGCTTTATAATGGAAAGATTTCTCAGAAAACTCCAAGCTGAAAATCCAGAAGTCCGCTTTTTGAAAATGAAATCACCTTGTCAAAAAGTTGGAGCTGCATTAGGTGAACCACAAATTAAAGGAGTTGGGAGTGTTTGTATCGATTTTATCTGTTCACGTAGCTTCACTCCTTTATTCTCTTTTTATCAATATATCGCCGATACCTATATGCCACCTAACTTATCTATCTTTATCTCTCGTTTTTGCTACGTTTTTACTTGCTCCGTTAGTATTAGCTGCACTCTCGATATATTGCCGTATTTTTTCGTCAGTCTTACGTGTACTTTTCTACAATAAACATTGTTAAGTCTAAATTCTGTTCCTTTTTTTTAATAACTCAATTAATGAGTTATTCCACACTAACATTTTATGGTCTTTTGAGCCGGATGCTATTATCCAGGCAATTAATATTTCGTTTTTTTTTTTTTAAATTAATGTTTTGTTTTTCGCGAGTCTTGTTCTTATCGGTATTCTAAATTCGTAAATTCGCTAACTCGTAAACATGGAAGCCTATAAGAAACAGAGATGTGTAATTCTTTTAAATATTGTTTGTGTTCGTGACCAACTTATCAAATTGGTCAAAAAAACCCCAATGGACATTGAAACTCTTTCGGAACTAGAGGATGAACTGGAGACAGACTACCTTCCTCTCAAAGATAAATTTGAAGATGTTACCAACAACATGATCGACCTCCTGGATGAAACTGTTGGTGACCAAGAAAAGATGATCGTAACTTTACTCCAAGAGCCCGATGAACATCGTAAGTGTTGTGCCATTATCAAAGGTAAAATTAAAACATTTCACCATCTCTTGAGTAGTGAAAAGTCACGTGAATCATTAATACCTCAGGCATCTGATCTAAATCGTTCGTTTTCGTCACCCTCTTCTTGTCAACCAAAACTTTAAAAAATTGATGTACCTACGTTTGATGGGGAATTGAAAAATTTCTACAACTTCAAAAACCTGTTTGATAACCTGGTACATTCAAACTCTGAGCTCACCAATGTCCAAAAGTTATACTACCTTAAGCAGTCACTCGTTGGTTCTGCATCCTACATCGTCAGAGAATTCGAGCTGAAGGATTCGTCATACCCAGAAGCTTGGTCCCATTTTTTATCTCGCTATGAAAACAAAAGAGCTATCGTTCGTTGCTATTTTCGTGACCTCAAAAACCTACAGCCAATTAAATCTGAAGTCGAAATTCGTAAGCTGCTGGATGTAACTCATTCACTAATTTGTGGGTTAAAAATCGCAGGTGAAAAGATTAACGAGACATTTTCTCGTTACATCACCTTTGTTGTCAGTTCGTGCCTAGATCCAGTAACACTTCGAGACTGGGAAAATTCGATTAAAACGTGTGATTCCTTTCCAACCTTTGATGACCTAAACAAATTTCTCCAAGTTTGTTCGTTCTCAGTTGAAGAAAACCAAGCTGATAGCTCATTCGGAGCAACAGTAAGAAGATCCTCTTCTGAAAAATCTAAATCAGGAGTTGACAAAAAATTGTTAGTTATCAGTAAAATTGTCTGTGTTGTTTGCTCTCAGTCACACTATCTTAATCAGTGTAAAGCGTTTTTGGCAAAATCTGTTATGGATCGTTATGAAATTGTCAAAAAGAACAAACTGTGCATCAAATGCTTCAACCCATTTCATGGTGTATCTGAGTGCACTCGTTCAAACTGTGGTAAATGTAATGGCAACCACAGCCAACTACTACATCGTGAAAGGTCTGCTTCTATCGTAACAAAGCAGCCAACTAAAACTGAATCCCTGACTACAACGCTGCAATCAACTTTGCAAACACCTTCGACTAACTCTACCTCAGGTGTGCCTAAAACTTCAATGTCAGTCACTGGTTCAAAAAAACCTGTCCTCCTTCCAACTGCAGTAGCTGCTGTTACGATTGGTCAAAAAAATGTTCTCGCTCGTCTGCTTCTTGACAACTGCTCCCAACCCAACCACGTATCACAACTGTTCGTACAGGCCAACAACATTCCAACATTCAAATCGGATGAACTCACTTACCTGAGAGGTATAATTGATGGTGCCAGTCAAGTATTGGATTTGATGGCTAAAATAACTCTTCGCTCTCGACACTCTAAATTCGAATTTGAAATTTGTGTGGAAGTTATTCCCAAAATTCCACACAAGGTCAACACTACTATGATGCTGAAATTGAAAAACGAGTTTGCTAACCTTCCCCTTGCCGAATGCAAACTCCCCCACTCAAATGTTGACATTGTGATTGGAGCCGAATACTATGAATTCCTAGTAGAAGAAAAACGCTACTTCATTGAAAATTTGGCCCTTCGAGAAACAAAGTTTGGTTTCGTCGTTTCAGGACGTGACAATGAAAAATCTTTGCTTCTAACCTCAAAATCATATTGTGGTTTGACTAAAATTGATGTCGATGCTCAACTCAAAAGGTTTTGGGAAATTGAAGAGGCTACTAACGTAGCCAAATCATCTGACCAAGATGTTATCACTGAGCATCAAATGATCGAAAACCATTTTGAAAAAACCTACACTCGTGATGACACTGGTCAATTTGTCGTTCGTTTCCCCATAAAGCCAAGCATCGATTGCCTACGTGGTTCGTTCCCTAAAGCCATTGGTATCCTGAAAAAATCCGAACGTTTTTCATCACCTGATATTCGTCGAGAATACGTCAGTTTTATGACTGAGTATGAACAACTGGGCCATATGAGACGACTCACCGCAGCTGAAATCCATACTCCAAAATACTACATTCCATACCAAATCGTACAAAAATTGACTAGTACTACTACCAAAAATCGAGTAGTATTTAATGCTTCGTCGAATGATCAGTCTGGGACTTCGCTCAATGATCATTTAATGGTTGGTCCAACATTACAGCCCGAACTCTTCGACATGATTGTTAAATTTCGTGTACATAAAATTGCATTCTGCGCTGATATCGAGAAAATGTACCGGCAAGTTGTGGTACACCCAGATGATCGTAAATTTCAATGTATCTTGTGGCAACAAGATTCAACCAAACCCATATCGACTTTTGAACTTGGTACCGTAACTTATGGAACTGCACCTGCTTCGTACCTAGCTACAAAGTGTCTTGAAATTGTTGCTCGATCCATGGAAAAATCAAACCCTCATGCTGCCATTGCCATTTGAAATGACTTCTACATGGATGACCTCATAACTGGTGCCAACTCAGTAGAAACTGCTTCAGAACTTCAAAAAACTCTACACTCAACATTACTAAAATTTGGTTTTCCATTGCGTAAGTACCAAAGTAACTCGGTTGAATTTTTGAACTGTATAAATAACTCGATTATCGAAAACATAGAATCGCGTTCTTTTGAAGATGATAAATTCGTTAATATTTTAGGACTAATTTGGTACCCTAAACTGAATGTATTTCATATTGCATTCAATATTAATCCTTTACCTAAAACCATAAAACGTATTATTTTGTTAGATGTGTCTCGTATATTCGATGTACTTGGTATTTTGTCACCCATAACTGTACGTGCAAAAATAATTTTACAAGATTTGTGGCGAGAAAGCTTGAAATGGGATGACTCCGTCAGCGATCATCTACAAACCAAATTTACCAAATATCGAAGTGAATTGTTATTATTGAAACACTTTAGCATACCTCGTTGTTACACTAACTTAAATAACATTAAATCTAGGTAGATCGCTGGTTTTGGTGATGCCTTTCCCAAAGCCTACTGCACTATCGTATATTTGCATTGTATCGATGAATTTTCACAGCATTCTGTTAATTTTATTTGTGCTAAAACTAAAATTGCTCCTCTTAAAGCTTCAACAATACCTAGACTAGAATTACAAGCTTCTTTATTGTTATCCCAACTGATTGATCGTATCGCTCGTAACCTTGAAATTGAAACTAACAATATTTTTGCTTTCTCAGATTCTACTATTGTACTTAGTTGGTTAAGACATCCCATCGAACAACTTAAAACATATGTCTCTAATCGTGTTGATAAAATTTTAAAAATTGTATCTGTAAGTAAATGGAATTACGTAGAAACTAAATCCAACCCTGCTGATCTCGCAACCCGGGGTATGGATGTCATGAAATTTTTAGATAACTCATTATGGTTAAATGGTCCGAAGTGGTTAAAGTCAAAGTTTGAAGATTTTATTAACGTAAACTTTCAAATTAAGGAAAACCTTCCAGAGATTCGTACCACAAAAACTTATTCACTTATATCTACAGTAGATGTCTCAATTTTTTTAAATTATTCTTCATACAATAAACTCATTAACGTAATTGCTTACATCCTTCGCTTTTTCAACAACTCTCGAAAATCAAATATTAACTACGAAACAACTGAATTAAACTCCACTGAACGTAATCATGCTTTAAATTACATCATTCGTTTATCCCAACGTAACTATTATTCTAAAGACTTAAACTACTTGTCAAGTAAAACTAACATAAGTAAAAAAAGTAGTTTAAAATTTTTAGACCCATTTTTGGATAACGAAAAAATAATGAGAGTTGGAGGTCGACTTAAAAATTCTCAACTACCTTTTGATAAAAAACATCCAATTATTCTAAACTCTAAATGTAACTTCGTTCGATTATTTGTTACACATTTGCATGAAAAGTATTTTCATTGCTCGAGAGCTTTAATTTACTCTTATTTAGAAAATAAATATTGGTTTGTCGGCCGTATCAATAATACTATCAAAAAAGTAATTCGTAATTGTATTTCTTGTATTCGTCTTCGTGCTCATACCAGTTTTCAGATTATGGGTCAACTACCTACACATCGTGTTACTCCTTCATGACCATTCGCCAATATTGGAATTGATTTCTGTGCTCCATTCACTGTTCGCTGTTTAGGCCATCGATCACTCAAACACAACAAATCGTACGCTGCATTTTTCATCTGTTTCAGCACTCGTGCAGTCCATATTGAAATTGTGTCCGACTTGTCATCAGAAAAATTTCTCGAAGCTCTACGTCAATTTGTTGCCCGATGTGGGTTACCAAAACATGTCTACAGCGACAATGGAAAAAACTTCGTTGGTGCCAGTAATTAATTATTTCGTGAACGATCAAAACTAACCCAGTTTGCTGCAGATGAAGGTATCGATTCGCATTTCATCACACCTTGTACGCCTCATCAAGGTGGATTATGGGAATCCGCCATAAAATCTGGCAAATCACTACTTGTCAAGGCTACTCGCACCAAAACGCTCACCTACGAAGAACTTCATACTATACTTTGTCAAGTAGAAAGTATCTTGAATTCGCGTCCACTATGTTATCGCAGCGAATGTGATGAAACATTTGGTGTGCTCACTCCTGGACATTTTTTGGTTGGCACTCATCTACTTGCAACTCCAATCGATCAAGCTGATTCTAATATCAATTTAGAAACTCGTTTTGCTACATCTCAAGCTGTAATTCGGTCATTTTGGCATGAATGGCGCAAAACATACTTGAATATGCTCCAGTGCTGAAATAAATGGCACAATCGAGTGCCCAACATCAAAATCAATGACATTGTCCTTATCAAGGAAGATAATGTAGCAGTGTTAAATTGGCCAATGGGAAGAGTAATATCGGTGTTCCCTGATGCTGAAGGTTTGGTTTGTAATGTTGCTGTCCAAACATCGTCGGGAACCTACAATTGATCTGTTGTTCGACTTGTGAAATTGATATCGTCTGAGGAAGAAGACTCCCTCAGCCGGGGGGAGTAATGTTCATGTAGCTTCACTCCTTTATTCTCTTTTTATCAATATATCGCCGATACCTATATGCCACCTAACTTATCTATCTTCATCTCTCGTTTTTGCTACGTTTTTACTTGCTCCGTTAGTATTAGCTGCACTCTCGATATATTGCCGTATTTTTTCGTCAGTCTTACGTGTACTTTTCTACAATAAACATTGTTAAGTCTAAATTCTGTTTCTTTTTTTTAATAACTCAATTAATGAGTTATTCCACACTAACATTATCTTTACAACCTATACCGGATTTAATAGAACAATGATTGTTATTGCTCGAATATTCAAAGACTTAAATAAACCACTGTTATTTGGTGGTCAATTTCTATACAACTACGACATTAATTTGAAAACCAGAGGCAGAGTACTCAACTGCACCGATCCAGACAATCCAGGTCAAGAAATACAAATTCATGAAGCCCAACTTGGAAGATTAACCTAGATTATGACTGTTCAATCAGAAGATGAAATTCATAGTGATATTGGATTACAAATACCCAATATGATTGAGAAAGTTGAACTGTCAGATTATATTTGATCACAATTCTCAGACCTTCTCCATTCATATCATAAATTGTTTGTTAATCATGTAGGATGTTGTAAAAAATACATTCATAAGTTATAAATGAACACAAACATCCCTAAACTCGATCTAAAATATTCATCCATCCATAAAGCCTTAGTTCCTGAGGTACAAGCGATCAGTAATTTCACCTAGAGCAAGTGAATATTTTTCTCCATTAACCATCACTCACAAGAAAACTGAAGAGATTTGACCAGTGCTTGATTCAAGAAAAATTAACCAATACATGGGAATTAGTGGTGATATTGTCCCACCAATTGATAATATCAAAACCTGGTTTAGTGGAGCGAAATACTTTTCGAAAATTAACCTACAAAACGGATCCCTTGGTTGGCCATATTTGATTAGAACAAAGAAAACGAAGGTGATGTCTTGTCTTCATTTCGAAGGCGTATTCATTCCTGAACTAGATATCGAGTAGAAATGTTAAGGTCCATACTCGATGTTATGGATATTAGGCAAATCTATTATTAAGAATTAGTAATAAGTTAAAGTTTAAAGTATTTGTAATAATTCGAAGTGAAATATTAATAAAAGATAATTGTTGATTACTTGAGTAAGATGAATAAAAACTTCAGACATACTCGACGAAGTATATAATTTGAACTGAATGTAGAATAGAAAAACGTAACATAATGAGAAGCATGAATAGCTAAATGAGCATGAAAAGACTAGATAAGATAACAAACAAGTTATTGCTGCATGAACATGAATAATATTGCGATACAAATACTAAAGATTGGAGTGCATGCGACATACACCCCCGGATGAACTACTGTTCATTTTCAACCAGTAATTTGACTAAAGATCGGATATCGACACAATGCAATTTATTCTTATAATTAACAGTAGTAGTTTGGACAAAACCGTCCGGATCTGGGTGAACAGCTTCGACTTTGGCCAACGGCCACTCATTTGGAGACGTTGGCGACTTGACCAATACGATTTAATTTACTTGGATGTTTTCACTACAATTACACCATTTCTCCTTACGTTGCAGCATATTAAGGTAATTGCTGTGCCACAATTTCCAGAATCCATTCAAAATGGAGCAAACAAAATTGTATTGAGCAAGTAAGGGTAACTTGCTAGGACTGGCGTCTGGTTCTGGTTCTGGTGTACGATGAATTGCCAATTAAAAATGACCAGGCGTGAGTACAAAGTTGTCAGCAGACGACGTTGATTGGCAATAACATAATGGACGCAAATTGAGTACTCTTCTATACGACTGAAGATGGTTGAATACACTTCAAAATTTAAGACCTGATCCGAAATAACTCTCTTTAGATGCGTCTTCATGGCCTTCACGGCAGCCTCCCACAATCCACCATGATGTGGGGTACATGGGGGTTGAATGACCATTTGATGCGCTTGGCGCCTGTGAAATGTTGGATAGCTTCATCCGTGAAATCCAAATAATTTTTTGCACCCACAAAATTGGTGCCTCAATCAGAGTATAACATTGCGGGTAGCCCCCACCAGGCAATGAACCTATGTAGCGCCATTAAAAATATGGTAGATGATAGGTCAGAAGTAACCTCGAAGTGCACAGCGCAGGTGACCATACAAATAAACACGCAGGTGTAGACCTTGGTAAACTTCGTAGAATGGTGATTGAGGCATTTACAATTGAACGGGCCACAAAATTCTATACTGGTGTGAGTGAATGGACAGCTAATGGTCACTCGTACGGCTGGTAGATGACCGATGACTTGACTGTAAGTCTCAGTTTGAAGTTTGGCGCAGGTGAGGCATTTACGTAATCTAGACTTGGCCAATTTGTTCAGCCCACCGACTGGGTAAAATTTGTCTACCACGAATCAAATCACAAAATCCTTGTTGGCGTGGCAGAACTTCAAATGCACGTAATCGATGTATAGGCTCAAAAAATGACAGCCTGGTGGCAAAACAATTGGATGTTTCTTAGGATACGAAACATCAGAATTTTGGAGACAACCAGGTGACTCATACGACTCCATCTGGATCCAAAATTGGGTCTAGATGTCGTAAACTGCTTTTGAAAAAAATGGCTTGAGACAGACGCAATGCAGCTAGCTCGGATGGATACGCATAACTCTGTAAAAGACAAATTGAGGCAGTATGTGCTTTAGATATACAATCTGACAGAGATACGTTTGAGGAGTACTTGCCTTTGGGCAGCCGAGTTACACGCCCCTTGCGCACCCAAAAAATAACTCTGCCAATAACGGCAAAAAGGTGGTTGTATTTAGAGAAGCGGCAGATCAACAGGCACTGCGCAATTTTTGTGACTTGGTGTACGACCCGTGACCGATTGTTCGCCTCTTTGTTGGTGTGGAATTTGGGTTGGCTATCCGAAACTTGAAAAAAATTAAATATGCTTAAAAAGGGTGGCCCCGAGGACCATAATTCAGACTTAGATAAATTTTTAGCGGTTATTCCACGCATCCCCAAATCAGCAGGGTTGTCCTTCGTTTTCACGTAGGACCAATGATGGTACGGGAAGATAGCTACTATCTTCTGGACCCGATTTCTAACAAACACGTCCCATTGATTTGCAGGTTTGGCTAGCCAAGCCAACACGACTTTGGAATTGGAGAATAGGCAAACGTCGTCCACACTGATGTTCAGGTCCATTGCTACCCTCTGCGCCAACTCAGCAACGAGAAGTGCGCCTTGCAATTCAAGACGTGGGATAGTTAGTGCTTTGACCGGCGCAACTCTGGTTTTGGCACAGACAAGGTGTGTGACGCTGGTGGAATCGGCACAGGTGGATTGGAGGTATATGGCGGTGCAGTAGGCTTTGTCAGATGCGTCGCTGACTCCCACGAGATACCTAGACTCAAAAGGTGACAACAGATAAGGCTGTGGAATTGCAAACTCAGAGAGATCGATCATCTCAGAAAAATATGTGTGAACTTTGTTGGCAAGGGATTTGGAAACGCACTGGTCCCACAAAATGCCTTCTCTCCAGACCTTCTGGAGAAAAATTTTTGCACGGATCTAGGCTGGAATTTGGTACCTTGGTCATATGGCCAAGTCTCTTGTACTAGTCCATGAACTCGACGTAGGGGGTATGCACAGCTTGGTTTTTTCGACTCTTGGCGTTGAGAAACATCATTGTGACACTGGCGCAGTTTGGTTTCAGGATAGTTGGTGAGGTTTTAAAGGGCAAGCGTACGACAAACTGAACCTTCTCATTCTTGGTGGTGGTCTGCGTGAAATGGCGCTCGCACTGATCGGCTTCAGTGTTGCTTGGCTGCGCAGTTGGTATATTCTCCAATTCCCAGAATTTGGAGAGCCGGTTGTCGATTTCAAAGGCGCTGTGTTTTGTGGTGAGGAAACACATGCGCTCAGGGTTGGCAATGCTTGGAAACTTGCCTATCAGCGTCCAACCAAATTGTGTGTTGCGCAAAGTCAGTTGATCAAAACGTACTGTTTCATTGATTTTGCACAACTCGGAATATTCGGCGCCCAATAAAATATCAACTTGATTGATGGTGGGATGCTGCTCATAAAAGGCTGGATCAGCAAGTTGGTACTGCTTGATTTGCGCAAATTGGTTGAGCGCATCGGTCCAAGATATCAAGCTGACAGGGTACCAGATCACTGCTGCTGGAATTACCTCATCTTGGATGTTGAGCTTAAATTGGTTGAACCACGATACTAATTTGAGCTTGCACACGTACATAGTGTTGACGTTGTCAAATCCAACTCCATGGATGGGATCACAATCGACATTTTTGAAAACCGGCAGCTTATATTTCCTGACAAACTCGTCAGAAATTAAGGTTGGCTGAGAGCAATCGGCTATCATACTGCGAACCGTTCCTGCAACTCCACCACACTCAAAACGTACAATTGCTCTTGGAAGCACAACAAATTTACTCGTCGATGTAGTATTGATGTTCGACAAAAACTTGGTTTCTGGTACTGCTAGGCTAAGTGCAGTTGGAGCAGGTAGTGCAGGGTTGCTCTCAAGGGCAGGAACTGGTTAAGACTTTGTTCCTTCAGTGGGTAGGTGAAGTAGGGTGTGATGAACCTTGGAGCAATTTTTGCAACGTTTTGATGACGTACATGCACCGGTATTATGCGCGCGTGAAAAACAATTTACGCACATTTTGTTCACACGTACGAGTTGCAATTGTTCCCCCAGTGTACGATTTTTAAAAACCAGGCAATTGATCAAAAGGTGTTGCTCTTTGCAGGCTGTACAACTATCTTTTGAAGTCAAAAACAAACGCTTAGCCTCGTTAGGCTTTGGTGTTGCGGTAGGCTTCGCAACAGTTTGAGTAGGCAACTCCTCGAACTTTTGGGCTTCGATATTTGACGCGCGTCCTTCACAAAATTTAAACAGTTGTTTAAATTGGATGTAGGTGGAGTTATTGGCAATCTGATTATCAAAATCAGTGCGCATACGTGTATCTGGCCTAGTATACAACATATAGGCTAAGACTGGTGACCAGTTATCTGGATTCAAATTGCAAATACAAAAACCACAAACAGCGTTGTCAAAACAATCGAAAAGTAGGCTTAGGCTAGACTCATTTTTCTGTTTCTCGGAAGTGAACAAATCATTAAATTGATGGTGCATGATTAGCCTCTTATTATTGTATTTAGCAGTTACTCTGCTCCAAGCCTCCTTATATCCGTTTTCGGAGACCGATAAATTGGCTAAGGTGGAGGAAGCTTCACCGATTAAACTTTCCTTAAGATAGTGCATTTTCCTTACGGGCGGAATATTATCATCATTATGCACCAAATTCTCGTACAATGCTTTAAAATCAAGAAACTTACGTACGTCACCATTAAACGTAGGCACGTTGATCTTTGGAAGTTTGGCAGATGACAAATTGGGTGAATCGCTGATGGCGGACGCATTCAGGGAATCTTGTTTGGATAGGCCTTCGAGTTTTCAGCAACTGGTTTTGCAAATGCTGATGGCTCGATCGATGTTGAGAAGATGGCTATCTCTTTCCTTCATATCGTCAAGCCTATCTCGGGTAGATGAAATTGATGATTTCAAGGTGTCCAGCTGCTTTACGACATCGAGGGTCAGCTTGACTTTGGTGAACTTGTTAATTTCTTCGATGATCCAGTTGTAATCTCTCTTGAGAAGTCGGTGACTCCTCTCAAGAGTTTCCCTGGTAGCCATACTGACGTAAGGGAATGGGAAGGGGGTACAGTTAGGCTAGGCCTATGTAATTTTTCACGACAAACTAGGCGCGAGTTTTAAGGGACTATACTATTGCACACGTACAACAATACTTCATTGCACTGCACTGTCACATCGCAAAAAAAATACATTAAAAAAAACAATTAATAAAAAATGCTAGCAAAAAAGATATCCGGCTCAAGGGACCATGTTGATTACTTGAGTAAGATGAATAAAAACTTCAGACATACTCGGCGATGTATATAATTTGAACTGAAAGTAGAATAGAAAAACGTAACATAATGAGAAGCATGAATAGCTGAACAAGCATGAAAAGACTAGATAAGATATCAAACAAGTTATTGCTGCATGAACGTGAATAATATTGCGATACGAATACTAAAAACTGGAGTGCACGCGACAATAATATTCAGAAATTATCTTATTTGTTGAGATAATTTAAAGTATTGAATTACTCTCGCAAAAATTTTGGAAAGAACTATCTTTTTTATTTTTGTATAAAGATTTATATAATTTTTTTAATTAAATTTAAATTTAAATATTAGAAATTATTAATAAATTTATTCTTACTGATTAATTAGTATTAAATTAAAATTAATAATGATTTTGTATCGAATATTTTCTTACATTTAGAAGAACATCGAACAATTTAGAGAGAAATCTTTTTATTTATCTTTTTATTTATTCAAAATCAATTACTAACATTACATTCAATTTTATCACTATTACTTTTATCACTCATTATAATTTGAAACCTGGTACATCCACAAGCACCTAGTGTGGACCTTAACTTAATGGTTCAAAAGAAGACATAGGAATGAATTTGTCTTCAATTGAAGAGAATAAAGTGTCCATTATTTTCATTATTATCTTCAAAATGGCCGACCTAAAAAAGGTGGTGTGATATCGGGACATCTGCCAAATATGATGTCTCTTCATTGTCAGCATATCTGGTCTGTGAGAACAGGTATCATATTATAAGAATATATGGGTTTATTTAATTAAATTAATTAAATTTTAATTTTTGTAAAAAAAATTAAAAATTAATAATATCTGAATGTAAGTTTTCTATTAAATATATATTATATTTTTTTATTTATATTTGTTGCAAGAGTAATTCAATACTTTTAAATTACCTCAACAAAGAAGATAAGTTACGAACATTTATCTTTTATTGAAATTTCACTTTAGTTATTACGAACACTTTAAATTATACTTATTTCTATTTATTAATATAGTGATACCTAATGTCCATAGCAACTAGTATGGACCCTAACGTCTCTACTCGACTTCAGGTTTAGGAATGACCATATCTTCGAAATGAAGATATGACATTACTTTTGTTTTCTTTGTTTCAATCAAAAGATGGCCGACCAAAAAGGTGGTGTGATACGGAACATCCGCCAAATATGATGACACTTCATTGTCAGCATATCTGGTGGTGTCAGTTCGTGAGAAGCTAGGTAAAATATAGACAGCTATTATTCCAAGAATTAGGAATAATACACGTTTTTGTAGACGAACTGAATCGTCTGCAAAAACAGGATGGAACAAAAGTCCCCGGGTGAAAGAAAGCCCAAAGCTCCTGCTTCGCTAAATTTTGTGTCCTTGAAAGTTTACTATTTTAATTTACTATATCCTTAAGCTTAGTCATAATACAATACTACTTTTTTTTTACAAATGTTTCTTAATTTTACTTTGTGGGATTGATCATCGCATAAAAAAAAATTATATTAAAAATTTTTTATTTGAGCATAAAAATTTATTTTTGCAAATTGACTTAATGGAGATAATTTGGCATAATCAAATTTATTATGCTTTTTTTTTATTATATTATATTGTAATATAAAATGTGCACTTAGAATTATGGACCATTAACGATGTATTGCTCCCAATGCCAGATCATTTATTTGATTGTGCGCATCGATAGCAACACAATTTATTTTTAAATTTACGTAGACCAATATGGCTACTATGAGTGTTAATAAACTACACCAACCGATTAGTAGTAAATGTACCGTGTTTATTTTGTCCTGGTATCCTAGACTAGGGATTTTCAGTTCTGCTGATTTCAGTCTTTCTTCGAGCTTATGAATTGGAGTTATTGGTGAAAGGTAAGGTATGTTGTCATCCCATTTATTATTGTAGGCAATAGACATATTTGGAAATTTGAATGATTGACGTAGACCAAAATCAAGTTCCATGAATTGATAGGTGATGTTCAATAAGGATGTCTTTTTCTGGTTCATTTATACATGGGAATCCTGCCGGGATGATTGTTTCTGCGTTGTTTTCTTTCTGTAGCTGTTGGTTTTCTACTACACATGGAACTGTTAGTAGAGTCGCTCCGAGCCATGAGTCATTTATAGTTATACTAGTACTTGTTTTTGTTATGGTGTTAACTGATATTAATGGATTTTTAGCATTTGTTAGGGCAAATTGGTTCATTTCAATTTGTTTGACTACGATTTCTTCATGATTTATCTCGCATTTGAAGGTGCATTTCTTTATTATTTCTTCAAATTTCATTCCTTGAAATAATGCCCTCGCACAATTCTCTTTATTGTTGGTTGTGCGGTCTTCTGGTAGAAAGCATAAGAGGCTATGTTTACCACAAAGATCAATGTCTGTTCCAGTTATGATTCTTATTGATCCATCAAATTTGTTGTGGGATAAGATCGAAGGTTCTTGATCCCAAGAGCAAATTTTATTGTCATATGTTCGAAATGCTAATGGAATAAAATTGTAAAGTTCATATTTGGCATAAAGGTTTTGAAGTGGAATTTTGATTTCTATCTCTATTTCGTTTCCTGTCACATAGCAGTTTATTAATTTTGTTCTGTAGTAGGACTGGATTGATTTTTTGTCTAAAACTACTGCAAAATTTGATTTTTCTGCAATTTTCTTGATTTTTAGTAAGTCTTTTTTTAAAGTTGTTTTGTTAACAATTGCTGCTGGTAGATGGTTATTTTTGCAAGAAAGGAATAGGTGGCTAAGTTAGCATTTTTGGTGACTAAACTATCGTGAAGAATTCGGGCTGTGTCGAAGATGAGTTCTCTTCTAGTTTCTATAATTATTTCGTTATTTTGATTTTGAATGGCGTCTTTTAATGCTTGAACGTTTTCATTTAAAATTTTAGAGTTGTCGAATTCTATCTTTTCAAAATTTTTAATGTCATTTGTGACGTTTAATAATTCTGCATGGCTTTTTATTACGGATTCTCAAAGTTTTTCGTATTGGGATTTAAGATTTTTCTTATTTTCTATAAAATCGTTGCCTTGAGATAGTGTCATGACATTGCTACACCATGTGTCAAAGTCACCAAGGACTTGTATTCCACGTTTAATTTGTTTTGAAGGTTCTCTGTTGAATTCTTTGATTATTGCTTCGTTTATTAGCTGAATATCCGTAATTAGATCTAAGATTTTCAGCATGTTTTTCGATCTCTGTATACACCATGTGTTTTCAATGGATGTGCAACTTTGCAGTTTTTTTATTTCTTCAAGCCATTCGGGTGTTTCTATGTTCTGTCTTCTTGGAATTTTCAGGCTATAGACTACGGGAATTGTTTTCTCATAAGCCTTACTGAATTTGTTTAATTCAAAATATGCTCCTGACGATGCACTAATTTTTGTTTTTAAACTTGTGTTCTCGGTTTTGTGTGTGAGTATGGTGAATGTAATGAAAACAATAACGGCAAGTTTTATCATCATGTGTTCTGAAATCATTACAAATCACACGGAATTTTGCTGTTAGATGCAGTGTTATATTTGTCAGTACGTTGTTTAGTTGTTATCTGTCGAGAGAAAAAAAAATTTTATAAGGTGCAAAAATGTATATCGATGCACAATATTTTCTTGATTTTTATTTTTTTCTCATAAAAATATACATATGTGCGGAAATTACACCATCTGTGTTAGTGTGGGACTCTGGAATTCGATTCACACTGCTACCATCGAGGGTAGGCCTTAGGAGATGGCAGACTCCAGTATATTTTGATTGTTCAGCAAGAATTCATCTTGCTTTACAACTTGGATATATATGGAGGTATCGCAGTCTTCTCGGCGTGTTTGACATGTTAGTTCGTTTTGATTTTCTTCGTCCTCGTCCTTCTTTAGATTTATAGTTGATGTTCCTATTAGTAGTAATTTCTTTCTTTTGTATATGTTTTATTTTTCGTTTAGTTTTATCTTTAAATTTAGTGAACATAGAGAGACATTTTCTTCACAATTTGAACGAGAGGTTGAATTTAGAAATGGATCATGCTAGTGCAGGTGTTCTTCAGGATGCTCCTCTGTATCAGACTCCGTCGGAATTGCGCGCTTTGCCTAAATTTATGGTGCCTGATACAGGGATTGTTGAGATGTCCGAAAGCTTCATATTGACGCAAACATCTCTGCCGCATTTGCATTGTTGGTCGCCGCGTTGTCCATGTCTGTTAACTGGCGTGATTGGGCTTTGGAAGATTTTCAAAGCCATTCACTCATTTTTGGCAGCGGATTATGGTCCAACAGGAGTGGACGCGTATCGAAAAAATTTTCCTGGAGACTCTCTGAACACTTTGTTTGGATTGTGGAGGCATGTGTTGCCTCATAGTTTATGCGAGTGTTGCTTGCAGTCGATGGTACAACTTGCCTCCCAGTTCAGCTTCCTCTTCCCGGAGGCAAGTTTGTGGAGGTGAGAAGGATTTGTGGTTTGTTTTTCAACACTTGATGTAAATCCGTCCGACATCACCGGTTATGCTGTTGGCTTGAACTTATTGACTGCAGTTATAATGGCAATGCTTTGGCACTAAAGTTCGTTTTTCAATTACCAATACTGTATATGCCAATACGATTATGGATAGGTCCCAATTTCAATACCTGGTTGACTATCTTGTTTGCTTTTATCGGCGAAAAATTGTGATTAATGATACTCCTCATTACATTGAGGTTATGCGAGTTTTGGAGCTGTCTGAAAAGATGACCATCTCTCACGATCATCGTGTTTTACAAGGAGCCAGTCCGAGAAGTGAGCCGATCTCTGGAGCGAGTAAAATGGTCGTGTCTAATCGGCGCATTTTTTTGGTTCCTCATCATCAGCAGTTCAGGCATCGGTCAGTTTCTCCAGAGCCCGCACCTGCTGATCATCCCGAGGGTGAAGAGCAAGGTGAAGTAAAGCCAGACACTGGGGGGCCTTTACTCATGACGCACAGGATGATTGGTAATTGGTGAGTAAAAAAAATTTTTATATTTTTGAGGGGAGAAAATATGTACGTAAATGGTCCTTACGATATATATAAAAATTATCTATAATTGTTACGAATTAAATTACAAGGGTTATAATACAATGTTTCGGGTGGTGGTTCGAAGTATCTTTTCACATATTCCTCCAAACTTAACTCACTCAGTTTTTTAATATCCTGGGGAATAGGTTGAATAGGTAGAGACAAAGGTTGTATTATACTTTTTCCCTCATCACACCTATTGAACAATTTGATTTCTTCCATATGTTGTTTATGGGTAATCGATTGAATTTTTTGTAAGGTAATCCTTCTTTTTTCAGGGTCTTTTAATTCAAACCTCCTTCTCCATTCGGAACAATCTTTTCCTTTTAATAAAGCTTCGTCAGTAAATGTTACCTTTTTATTGTTTTTATTTTTGTTGCCAGATTTTTTAAAATTCCTTTTCGTGGTCTTCCTCTTGGATGTTTGACAATGATTTTAATTTTGTCTTTTGGTTCATTTTCTTCAGGGCTCTTTTCCTTCTTTGGTCTACCTCTTTTTCTTTTCGGATTAGACTAGGGAATTTTATGACCTAAATATTTGATATTTTCATTGAAGAAGCTACTTTTACTGGTTTTGATTAGTAGACCTGCTTCAACTAGTACTTTCAGGACTTCTTCCAAATTTTCTGGTGTTTCTTCAAAGGTTTCGCCAAAAACACAAATATCATCTAGATAGACTAACACTTTGCCTTCTAGGATATGGTTGAATAAATCCGTCATGGTTTTTTGGAAAATGCTAGTGCTCGCACTTAATCCCATAGGGATGGAGTTAAATACATAGCTTACTCCTCCAACATTTATTCCTGTTATTGCTTTTGATTCTTCATCAAGGGGAATTTGATAATATCCTTGATTGAGGTCAATCGTTACGAAATATTTTTTATCTCGTAATGCATCCCAAATTTCAGGGAGACGAGGGACTCTGCTCGTATCCTTTTTTACTATTTCGTTTACACCTCTGTAATCTACTAATAATCTATAAACTTCGTTTGATTTCTTCTTAACAAATACTGGGCTCTCATATCTAGAGCTTGCTCTCTTAATAATACCACATTCTTCGAATTCCTTAATTTTCTTTCTAATTTCTCTTTTTTCAAAAATACCCATATGGTAATTTCTACGTTGAACCGGCTCGTCTGTTTTCAAGTAGACATATGCTGGTTTTAATTTTGTAGGTTTTACCTTGGCAGGTTCTTCCGTAAATATATGGATATAATTTTTTAGAACGCTTACTACTGCCTGTTTCTATTCCTTTGTTAAATTTTTATTAATTTTCACTTGTGTTCCTTCATTGTCATGGATAACGCTGTCATCAGATCGGGTTATGCGGACAAGTTTTAGCATATCAACCTCCTCACCTTGGTTACCCGCAGTATCTCCCGACGTAATGCGTTGGATGCTGGGTTGGCCACGGCAGACAGAATTGGTCTGACAGTCCCACATAGTCGGCTGTCGAAGCCTATAGCATCTTAAAACTGTCCCTTGTGTGATCTGGGTGTCGAAGTACGGACTGTAGAATCTTAAGGCTGGCCATCCTAAATCATCAACAATATATTCGCCCTCTAAACTGTAACTTGTTAAAAACCACTCATCTGGATCTGCTTTTCCCATTTCTGGATCCAGGTTTACAAAATATTCATTATTCAATTCTATGCAGAAATCTTTGTCTGCTCTAATAAATCCTTCGCAATTTTCTTCCTTAAACTTAATTATACTAAATGTTTCGCATTTCCATGGTGGTCCTATTCTAAATAATTTTTTACTAAATAATATGTCGGCATTATGTCGATCTAAAAAGTCGTATCCGAGTAGTAAAGGTGTGGTTACATCAGAGGTGACGTATGCTTCCACATTGACGCGGAGATCACCCATTCTTATGGTGATTTCTACAACTCCTTTAACGATTATTGCACTATCGTTAGCAGCTACCGTACACACTCTTGCAGGTCTGATTACATTATCCTTTACGAGGTCATATCACTGTTGACTGTTCCCTGTGTTTCATACTCTTCACGGCTCACAATGTTGCAGGGGACAATTAGTTTACGAGGCGTCCTGACTAATTTCATCGATGCACTACGGATATGAATTTTCTGATTATGCGGCGTGTGTGGATCTAACACTAAGAGAGCAGCGCAGTACGGATGATGGACATTGCCATTACAAGCCCAAAAGTCGTTGCCATGATATGGTGCAGAGCAAACGGGCTCTACTGCAAGTTTTTTGGTTGTTGGGTGAAATTTTGTTGGATACTTGGAACTATATCTGGGGTTTGCAAGTTATAAGAGGGTAACGCATAATTTGTTGCATTGGCCCATGGTTGTGGGTTTAGAGCCGAGGCATTATATGCCTGTGCATAATTATTCTGTTGCGGTGGTCCATAGAGGTTGAATGGTTGACTAAAATTTGATGTGAAGTTGTTATTGAATCGTGGCGGTCTAAAATTCTTTTGCGGGAATTGAGGTGTATTACGATTACGTAGTCTACAATCTCTTGATAGATGTCCCATTCTTCCGCAATTAAAGCAATTTATCTCTCTAAGAGGATATCAATTATTATTTTGTTCGCGGTAAGTTTCTCTCCTTTGGGGTCTATAGGGACTTTGGTTATTCTGCGATCGATTAGATTCTCTTTCTCTAGACTGCCTTCTCCTCGGGTTACTATCGTTTATTATTATTATTTAAATTTCTTTCTCTACGTGGTCTGGTTTCTGTATTTTTGTTTTCCATCGCCTGATTTCTGGTTTGATTTTGATTTCGTTTGTTGGCATTTGGGGGTTTCCATCCTGCCTCCACTAATGCCACAATAACAGGGTCAGTAGGGGAGATAGGCGGAGTTATGGGTTTTACAAGCTCTTTTTTCTCAGGAAATTTTCCCTTCATCATCTCTTCCATCTGTTTTGTTAGCTTGCTGTTGCTTTATTTAGCATCTCTTCCATTTTTTGGACATCGGTCAAATCTAAGGCTTTTTCTTTGAATTCTTTCCAATCAGTGAATGTTTTTGAAACCTCACTTTGTGTTTGGAGATTTTTCAACGCAAAGAATTTCCTCATTTCTCCTGTTAGTCTTGGGAGTAAGAGATCACAAATTTTTTTCTCGCTAATTGTTGCATCTAGTTGTTTATAAAGGCGGAAAAATTTAGGTACATTGATACTGAAATATGAGTCATCAAATTTTAATGATTTGATACGTTTTTTTACAGTATCTTTATCTTTTTTAAAGATACGTATTAAGATTTGTTTTACTTCTAACCATGGAGTTTCTGGGGTTATCTCAGTTTCTGCTGCAAACAGTTCAAGAGCTGTACTACGAAGGGCTATATTTAGGTTTCGTATCATTTCATATTCAGTTGCTTCGAAGGTTTTTGCCTGAGTTTCGTATTCAAAAAGAAACTCAAGGATATCCTCGTCGGGGCCATTTGAAAAGTGGCTCGGAGTCCATCTTTCTGACCTTTTCCAAAAATTGTTCATGGCTAGGTTGTGTTGTGTGTAGGCTTCATTCGCTGCCACAAATCTTGCTTGTTGTTGTTGTTGTAAAAGCATGCATGTGTTATTTTCAGCGATGTCTTCCGGGGTCATATTTTTATTTTCCGATTTTAGAAAAGGGTTATTTTTATTTTCAATGTTCACTATGTTGACGTATGTGGGTTCTTTTTGATCAAGAATTTCTACACGTATCTCTGGGGGTAATAAATTGATAGGATCGAAAGAATTTTCGTCAGTTGAATTTGGAATTTTACTTCTGGGTTTTTCTAAATTTTCTGGACTTTTTACGTGAATTTGTATTGAATGTTGGATTTCAGCCTGTGAGAACATTCCCTGTCCTTGAGGAACTGATGGCGACAAATCAGCACTAGACTGTTAGGGTCTGTCGACAAAAGTTTGGTTCAGAATTGATACTTCTCCGAGGAAGATTTCGTCTTCGTCATTTGGGAGAGAGGAATCGGTTGTGGCTGAAATTGATTTCTTTGGTGATACGTGGCGTGATACTTTAGATAAGAGTTTTTCAAAACTGGAGCTGAGGCTTTGTCTCGCTAGTCTTCTTTCTGTTTCCTCCTTTCTTTTCTTTTCTGTTTCTAACTTCTTTCCTTTAGATTCTAAATCTTCTTCTTCTGTATCGGAGAAGATTTCTTCAGCTTCGTTGAGGTCTTTATTTTTTATACTTCTTGTTACTCTACGATAACTTTTACTTTCCTCGATTAATCAATCAAAATTACTTGTTCTTTCAAATTTTTTGATGTTAGGGTTGGAGTATAATATATGTAACAACCAGTGTTTAGAGTGTCTACCTTTGTAAAGTTTTTTCTGAAGTTCGATATGTGTTCTACCTTCTATCCTCTTTACTTTTGCCGCTTTTAGTACATGATAGAGAAAGGAAGTAGATACTCACCTTCCCCAATGGTTACCAAGGAGTGGATAATTTTCCTCTTCAGACAGATTCTCATACAGATTTTTAGGATGGTTTTCGAATTCCAAAATATTCTCTTCTGCTTTTGAGTCTAAAATATCTGGGAGCGATGTACTCGTATTTTCACTTTTTTCAGACATTTGTGAGGGTTGGGAAATTTTACATTTTACTATATTATTTACAATATCAATAATAATTTCAAATTTTTCTGAAGTAACGGACGATAAATTTATAATTTGCTCACAGTTGGACAGCGAGTAGTGTGCTGTAGTTTTTTGTAGTTTACCGTTAGTTTGGTTCGGATGGACGCCGTCGGTGAGTGATTTCTTGTTCTTTGCACTGTGGTTTTAGATACCGGTTGGGCTGATTTTATTTCTTTTGAATTTCAGGAATCAGATCTAGATCTTCGATTTATTTCTAAATTTATTTTTAGAATAGTTTTTTGTTATTAATTTATTTTTAAGCTAACTATTTTTATTTTTCTTGATTAAATGTTTGCGGTCCTCTGCAATAAAGGTTTGATTTCGTAGACGTTTGTTTAATTTTGTTTTTAATATTTGAATTATTTTAGTCACGACTTATTTGATATTTACGCAAAAGTATTTGCTTCAGCAAAATTAAATTAATTATCTGCGAGTGGTTTAAAATATTTTTCACACGAGCAGAAAATATTTTTTATTTTAGAAAAGGCAAATTTTTATTTGAAAGGATTATTGTTATTTTTAAATTTTACTTCTGAAGGTTTTTTTGTTCGGGTTCCAATTTGTTGCGAGAGTAATTCAATACTTTTAAATTACCTCAACAAATAAGATAAGTTACAAACATTTATCTTTTATTGAAATTTCACTTTAGTTCTTACGAACACTTTAAATTATAATTATTTCTATTTATTAATATAGTGATACCTAATGTCCATAGCAACTAGTATGGACCCTAACGTTTCGACGCAACTTCAGGTTTAGGAATAACCATGTCTTCGAAATGAAGATATGACATTACTTTCGTTTTCTTTGTTTCAATCAAAAGATGGCCGACCAAAAAGGTGGCGTGATACGGAACATCCGCCAAATATGATGACACTTCATTGTCAGCATATCTGGTGGTGTCTGTTTGTGAGAAGCTAGGTAAAATATAGACAGCTATTATTCCGAGAATTAGGAATAATAGTTGTCTATAATTTTGTTGACACGTTTTTGTAGTCGAACTGAATTGTCTGCAAAAACGAGACGGAACAATATTTTAAAATACTTATAATAAAATATTAAACTAAATTATATAAATAAGTTCATTCAATTATTAAATAATTTTTAAATGTATTAAAATAATTATGCAAGTAAATAAGTTTTCATTTTAAAATTAAATGAATTAGACAAATCTAGTTTTTTATTTGTTTATTAGAAACTTATTTTGAAGTTAGTTAATTTAATTTAAGTAAGATTTATTCTGGCCAAAGATTATCATATTCAAATAGCTGCAATAATTTGATTGTACTAAGGTAGCAAAGTAATTTGTATTTTGATTGAATACTACAGAATGAATGAATAAGTAAGAAAATTATTTTATTTGATTTTGAAAATTATTAATGTTTTTAAGAGATGAAAAAACCTCAAAAATTTTATTTGATATTATATATTTTTTATTTATTAAAATTATTTGGGTTATAAATGTATTCCGTCATATTTAGGCAGACGAACACATTCACTGACTTAAATATTTTGTAACAAATAATGGCGAATATTTCTACTAAATATTCACCATTACCTCCACTCACTAACCCCGTTAATGGAGCTAATGAATATGCAGACAAACAACTAGTCAGCATATCTATCAGTACTATTCAGGTATGTACCATAAGTACATTTTTGGATAATATAAACAATTTGGCACCAAAAGAAGTGACCTGGTAATTTGATTTACACCAGGACTTCACTTGCCTTTCTTACGAGCTTCAGTGTGGAACTACTCTATACTACTCGTCAAGTCTGAAGATGTATCAAAACATCAGAAGTTAGAGGTCCGCCCTAGTGAAGGCGAGTTATAGTTAGATGTAGGAATATCATATAAGAAGATATTAAGTATAAGATATAACAGTGTGATAATCTGTAAAGTATTCTTTTAAATAAAGTAGATAGAAACGAGTCTAGTTATTTTGTTGGTCTCTACGATAATCCAGGCTAGAGACATAACAAAATTAATATTTTTTTATTGTATTCTTAATTTATAAAATATTGATTTTTTTATTGTTTTATAAATTGACAGAAAAACATAACTAAAATTTGCAAAATTTTTGAGACAGGTGACAAAATATTTTTTATTATTACAACTAAAGGGAGTAATGAATCCACATACTTCAGAGTGCACAAGTTCTAACGAAGTATTGCACTTTTTTTTTGCCCCGCAAAAGGATTTTGATTTGTTTCCCCATTATGCCCAGTTCATAAAACATGTTTTGCAAATTAGACTTATCTCACGAAATACAATCATTATTACTAAATTAAAAATTTTAAGTCCTCATGATTCAAATGTGACCTTCCTTAGTGCCATAACTGCAGCGTATCATCTTTCTGAACAGTAGTCAGGTTATAAAATTCTACAGTTTGATCATGAAATAAATTAATTTGATATAGATTCGATGACATACATTTACCAATTAAAATAGTTTTTCTACAATTTCCATTTCTGTTATCAATCACATTTATAAAATCATCATAAAATTCAGACAAAAGACCATTTCTAGAGAGGCATTTTACAGATAATAAATTTGTGGGAAATTTTTTTGTAAAACGAACATTTAACAGGGTGATACTTTCACCATCTGTTGACTTTAATTTTACTAACAGCAGTAATATCTTAATTAACATATTTCATTACAACACTAATTTTTAATAGACAATTTAAAATAATATACTGAGAGAAAACTGAGATGTCATTTACCATATGCATGGTGCATTCTGAATGGAGAACAAAACTAACACATTTAATATTAGTGGAGCCAGAAGACGCTAACTCATCAGAATATAGAGAAGATTCATGTGACAGAAATGAGTAGCCTTCAGACTCAGCAAAATCATAATCAGTTAGTCCACATGATTCACTACCTTTTGAATTAGAATTAGAATTATTTCGACTTGAATTACCATTGCAATTCTTACCATAACAGTTTTTGGCTATGTGACTGAACTTCATACAGAAATGGCATTGAATATTTTGAGAATTCTTACGATTGTTGTTGCGATTTTGATTATGATTATTCTCTGTACTATAACTTGAATTAGAGTGATCATAATTATCATTCTGAATGTTACTATTGAATTAATTTTAACTAGAATAGTTACAGTCCACAAATTTTATGAAAATGCCTAAGCAATTAGTTAAAAATGTAATTTTTTTTCGAGGTTTAGGGAATTATGGAATTAACATATTTGACTAGTTTTTGTTTACTTATTTCTTAAATAACTTGAGTAAAAACGTGAATTAGTTAACACTGAAAATTACGGAATTTATAAATAACTATAACTACGCAAAAATGAAAGTTTGGGTCATGAAAAAAAAAGAGTACCCGCTCCCACCCCTAAGGGCTAATACTGGATCGAAATTAATATGTAGATTTTCATGGAAAATCTTCTTAAAAAGATTAAGACTTTGGTCCAGTTTTAATATCATTTTTACTCATGCCTGAAAATCGTTTCTCTACACTTCTATAATTATACAGCTCATATAAGTATGAAAAATAGTTTACTGGCGTCGGGTGCGTGCTGACAAAGAACCAAATATTAATCATTAGGATTTCAAAAAAAAATCTGTTAATCCACCAAGATCAAGCTAGGAAAAAAAAAGTCGAAAAATAATAATTTCACCAAAATAAATGTAATTTTTTGAACGTGCGTTTGTTCATTCTTAAACCAAATTTTGTTTTCACAAACATAAACAAAGCTCATAATTTTGAGATTTAGAATGCCTTAGAATTAAAAATTTAATTTTCAAGGCTTTTAACGATTATTTGGCATTCAACACTTCTCATTTTCTATTTTATTAATTTAATTAATTGGAACGAACAAGAAATTTATTTCTGCTTACAAGTTGAATTCTAATTGCGTTTCAAAAGATGGTCTTTAATTTATTGCACATATTTACCACAAAAATCCATGTGAAGTAATGAGCCATAGCCATAAGCTGAATAATATTATTTTATTGAGTGTCTACGTAATTTACTGCCTACGTAAATTTACATTCCCGTATAAAATAGATAGGTGCCTACTATTGTTTGTAATGCACAACTGCTCCAATAAGTAGATCTTTATTAGGTCCGAAGTAAACAAGGCTCGATTTCTTGTTAACAATTTGAACAAAATGTTTCTAGTCTTCAGGTTATTTTATTTATCAGACATAACTACAGAAATGGACAGGTCAAAAGTTAAGCTAGAAAAACCACGAACGAGGCCTAAAGTTAATTTTCAACGAACTTATTCGAAAAAAAAAGGAGGGTTATTAATTCAATCCGTATATGTTTTTTTTTTTAAATGTTTGTTTCATCATAATTTCCCAAACTGAGCTCCGATTTTGATGAACTATTTTTTAAATGATAGAGAATGATCTCCTGGTGATCCCATTAAATTTTTTTCAGAATCGATGAGGTAGTTTCGGAGTTATCTTTAAATAAACAAAATACTTGTTTTAAATAATGTTGCGGCCAACACGACTTTCTTTACCGAATATAGGCTTTATACATTCGTCAATTCCTTCCAATTTTATAACGAAACTTCGTAATTAGCGCGACTGTAATAATTCCAGTCTCTGGATCTAGATCTTGCCGGAGAAATTTTAAAATAATTTTTTTCACTTTTTAGTGCAATTTTTATTGTTTTTTTGAAGTTCGTTCTACTTTTTGAAAAAAATTTATTTTGTTTCTTTTTTTTAGAAAATCTGTTTAAAATTTAAAGACTAAAATGGGAAAAACACTGATCCTGAGTCATAGATCACAAATATATAAGTTACTCAAATTCTTCTGTACACATTATATATACATATATGTATTTTCACTTTTTGCTCATTTTGGTTCTTTTTGGGAGTCTGTGGAGCTTCCTTGTTGTGAAGAGGATTCTCAACAAGAAGGTGGCCAACAGCTATTTGCAGCTGCCACTTTGTATTTACATACCGGGAAGCCAAAACCTGGGCAAACACTGGCAATTTTGTAGCCAGTTTTGAGAGTTTATATGTAAAGGGGATTTGGCACATGCACACAGACGTACATATTATGTCTTTTCTTATTAGTAACTGATAAGCTTTATCTATCAATTAGTCACGGTACAAATGTTGTATCTTACCTGTATGTACGTACAGGTAAGCACATACAAACGTACAAGTGTGTACTATTTTGTATAACATCTGAGTAGACAAATAATAAGTCAGCCTTTTGGCGGTGACTGTCATCGAGGAATGCGAGCCCCTATACCTCATACAAGTTGGTAATCCCTACAATATATTTCTACTTTTTGCTTATTTTGGCACTTTTTGGGAGTTTGTGGAGCCTCCGCTGTTTGACCTATGGCAATGAAACTTTTGATATGGTTAGAAGCTTTCACGGGCTACACATCTGTGTTAAAATTTTTGAAATTTATCCGCTAGTTCTGGAGGGAGAGGATCTCAAAATGCTGCAAATGGTTTAAAAATTAATCTCATCATAAGGTCTAGTCGCACAAATTTACCACAGAAGATGAAAAAAAAAATTGCCACAAATGTTTTAAAGCGACCTTTATACAATCGAAAAATGGTGATAAGTGCGTGGCCAGAGCGATCCAAAATTTTCTAACCGACAACCAAAATATCCAACTCAATCATAAAAAAAAATCAGATGGTGTACAACATATTGGTTCTTCCGCAGTCTATTTTCATTTTATTCAATTTTTTTTCTAGTCAAAAACACTACAAAATCATAAAGTTTTTCAACTTAATTTCAAATTTTCCAATTTTTCGGCCAATTTTGAATCATTGGAGGGGCAAGCTGCCTCTCGAAACCCCCTATAACTACGGCCGTGTAAAAATGAAAAAAATTATCAAAACTTTGTCTGAGACAAAGAGATCAGTGGCTTCGTTCCATTGTGAGAAAAAATATAAAATGGTCTGTCAAAACTCTTTCGTCCCACCTTCCTTCGGAACTTTTAATCGTAATGGGTAGGAGTTCAGCAGACAGACGAAGGAAATATAAATGACAAAGGAGGGCAGCGAAGGTTTGTAGCAATGAGAGGTGAGCAGAAATAAAATCGTGCTGTATACATCTTTCCTCGTTTTTGGCGGTAATAGCATTAAAGGTGCCCCGTGCAGTTTTGTTATATTATAAGATTGTTCGCTCAGTTCTCAGTATTACTGGAGTGATTTTCAGTTAATGTTTAACCATCGAGGCTGATCAGTGAAACCGTGCTTTTGTTTTGTTAACTTTTTTTTTTTTTTTCGAACAAAAACATACCTACATATAACTACATTTATTATTGAATTAATAAAAAGAAAAATAAATTCAGACGAATTGTTCGAATCTTTACACAGTTTCGTGTTCGTAACGTATATATTCGTATAAGATATAGGTAATTAATATTTCGGTAAGTATAATAATTGATTGCAATTTTTTATCCGATTACCTAATTGAAAGAATTTAACGTTGCGTGGTTCCACTAATTTTAAAATGTCCCTGTGCTTGTTATTTTTTTTATCCACGTCCATCTACTATCATTTTATTTCCCAACGAATTTCATTAAGATACGAGTGTACGTTCGTACATATCGTGTTATCTATAGGCGCACGTCTTCATTCATATTTTATTTTTGTTGATCTTCCTTCTCAAATACTTTTGTAGTAACTGCAGCATAATTATAGTAAACTGAGGTTTTTTTTTTTTTTGTTTTATTACGTTTAAAAAGTTTATATTAACAACATCAGCAAATTATTCTAATTTTATATTCGTACCAGCATAAGTACTCTTCACGAAAGGGGGAAACGAGGGATTTATAAATTTAGACATTGACCTGGTTGGAAACAAACCAGGGAATCGAGATACAAGTTTCCAAGAAAATGGGACAAATCGTAGACTGACAGGGTACCAGCGGTGCCAGTTTGGTAAAATAATTGGAGAAAAAATCTGAAAATCTCTTGATTGACATTAGACTTGGAGATAAAATTATTTATTATTTAATTTTTACAAAGAAAAGGAAAAACATTAGTTCATACGTACATACAGAAATCTACAAAATTATTGGGAAGTCAGTTACTCCAAAAAAAATTAATTGGAGGGGCCCGGCTCCTCAAAAAAAAAACCAAACTCGATGCCTATGCGTGGTTGATATTTCAAGAACATTTATAGGTATTAAAGATTTTAGTTCTGTTATGATGCGACTTGTTTTGACAGATCCCCACAGTTACGACGACGATTCTGGTGGTTGAAGCACCCCTAGAGAGTAAAACAATTACTTCGTTTTAGTAGTGCATTCAATGAGAAATATCCCGAGGGGGATGAATTTTTAGATTCCTTTATTCGAATTCCATTTCCATCCTAAACGAATCAGAGAGGTAGAGATTGTAGCAGTTTTTTTTCGACTGTAAAACGTCATTGAAATATTAACGTAGCTTAGATGATCAACAGAAAGTTATTTTCTCTCTACAAATTTTATTCCAAAGATCACTTCCACTTTTTAGTACAACAGGATAGTGACTCTTAAAAATGCTTCCAGCTCTGCTCTGTGTTATCAACAGAATAACCACCTCTTCTTAAAATTATGATAGTAAAGGAAGGTCCTTTGTCTTTATTTCCTAATATTATTAAATCTTCTGAATCTCAATTGCGTTTCGATATCATGTTTCACGCTAGCCTGATCATTTCGATTTACCCGCAGGCCAATTGCGATTTTTATAATTTTAACAGTTTCAGCCCATAGTGGGTCCGGGTGTTTTAAATCTCTTTCATAGCTTATTATTTCACAGATTTTTTACACTCTATAATTTATACGTCGTGCAGTCGCTCGTTTAGTCATTTTTCCTATTTTTTGAATTACGTAACATTTTTATTATAAAACTACAGATAGATCATATACGGCACTGATTGAACCAATTTTTCATTTTATTTCTCTTAAATTCATAACGAGATTTTTAACGCAATTTTTCTGAACTGTGCTGATGTAACTGTAACGCGAGAAATTGACGAGTCAAGATTCCTTCATGGAATGCAATCTTTAGCGAGATCATAGTTCTCAAATTTATGAAGCTAATCTACCCTTAATGTCTTCGTAAAGTGGAGAGGATTACAAGTGTAACTGGAAAGTTGCTCTTAATTTTTGTCTCTTCGCTGAATTATTCGCCATATTTTTCCTTTCTGGCCTCTCATTTCTCGAGTGCAGGACAAATTTCTCGGATTACCTATGAATTTTATCATAGTTAAAACTTTTGTGAATGTCCACAGTAAGGAGGTAAGAAAGTCATTGCCCTAACGACATTTTGGTTACCCCACCCACAAACAAATATTCCTTATTCTATACTCATGTTGTGCGTTGGAAGCACAAAATATTCGACCAATTCAAAAATATTGCTTTCCCCCTTCCTTGAAACAACAAAAGCACTGTCTCGAGCTTATTACAACTTTAACTGATATAAAAAATATTTAGCCTTATAGAAAAAATATGCCTATGCGTTAGATTATATATGACATGCTTATAATTTTAACGTGATTCAATCGTATGGTGGTACAGATTTAATAATGGTTTTCTTCGCGCAAATTTTTGGTATTTTCAGAAGTGAAGGGAAAAAAACAACAAAAAACAACCAAAAGGTAAAGCTACCAAGAACTTTGATGTGAATCTAGTGGAACTGAGTGAAATCTATGATCATTTACAAGTTTTAGGAATACTATGTTAGAACGGATTTTCGCGTTTACTTGGGTATCCATACATCTATACGTCTATATGATCGAAGGTACCAACCTCAAGTTGGTTCATGAAATCAAAATTAATATGTACGTACATTTTCATGCAATGAAATTCAACTGAAAATGAATGCAAAGAAAGAAAATAAACTAAATAAAAAATATTAAAAAAATTAATTCCAGAAATTAAGGTTCATGATTTTCATAAGTATTACAAAAAAAATTTTTTTTTAAATACTACACTTGAACCAAGAAATCTTCTATTATTCCAATATGAACTGTATCGCAGTTGGTAAACGCATGTAGGTTTGAGAAAATAGATCCCAGGTTTACGTTCAAAAATGTAAAGGGAATGGAAAAATAAACTTTTCGAAATTGTAAAATTTATTAAAGGCTAAAACAAGAGTTTTTCTATATCAACAATAAAAAATTGACATTTCATAAAACTATGTATATTTACCGTAAATTAAAGCTATTATCTCAAGTAGAAGAAAAAAAGAACCAATCCCAAAAACTTGTACTAAACAGGAGATAATTAGAGAACAAATTGATCAATTAAAACCAAAATCAAAAGAGTTTATCGAAATTTTAATGGTTATCTGTGAACCAAATTTAAACTCTTTCGAAGAAAAAGTGCGCATTTTAGAACCATTAAGCCTCCAAGTAAGGAATAAATTAAAAGCATGAATCATGATACCAATTGCAATCGAAACTAGTTACTAAGTATTGAACAAAAATCACCTATTTTAGAGCCATAGAATGTTTAAACCAGAAATAAAACTCCCCCTAGGGATGAACCATAGTATCAATTATAATCAGAATTGACAAAATGTCAGCACAGACCATACATAATCAAAATATGATACAAATTTTGTTATTACATTGATCAAAAATTATTTATTTCACAAGATTTCCCAAAACTGGAGAAAAATTCGATGTACCAGAAGTACCATCGAGCGGGTCCGCAAAAAACTTAAAATTATCTGATAGTTCTTGTATTCGTACTAATGTTTGGTCCGATTTTCGTGACCATGAAATAAAAATTATTACTTGTACCATGTTAACAAAAATTATGCACTCATACATAGGGTTCATATTATAAACGAATTTGAGCTTTTGGTGAAAAAGTATGCGTGGGTCATGAAACGAAAAAAGTACTAGGTCCTAGCGCTGTCCCCTGTAAGTTGTCCCAGTCGTACGTCATTCCAAGAGATCAATCTTAATGAAAAAATTTTCAAAGAAAACCTTCTTAAAGAATGTCACCGCCTGTCGTGGGTATAGAACTACTACTTTTTTTTTGTCCAGAATCAAGGTGGGTTTTTGGGAAATCTATAGGGCTAAGCCCCCCAAGTCCCTCTATTTGCAGCTACATTCAAAAGAAATGAAACGTTCGATTATTACGGTAGACGGTGAAGAAAATAGCAAAGTGTCATCGTGCACGAACACAAATCATATGTTAACAAAATTTGTTGAAATGAGGAAGAAATTCAACGCTATATGAGAGAATGGTCTGAATAACACCTTGGAGCTCTAATCGAAAAATTTGAACATGCTATAGAACTAAAACCGAAAAACGTGGAAGTGTACAAATAGAAAGTCAAAAGATAAGCAGAGAAAATGTTTTAAAATATGAAGATCTAATAAAATGACAGGAATCGGCAGGATTTGTGAGATGAAGAACGTGTAGAGGTAATGCAAACTTATGGGAATCACAAAAAATAGTTATTCTCTTTAGGAGGGCAAATTGAAGAAACTTTCAAAGAAACACTAGAACAGTCATAATCAACAGGGATAAGAGCAAAAAGAGAGAACATTTGTGGGTTCTACGAAAATTCAAGAATATAAAATTCAGAGACGAAAGGCTGTAATTCATTACCTACTCTTAATTGCAAAGACATTTATGCGTTGTAAAGTAGGCAAATCGACAACCTTGGACAGCTATAGTCTTTTAGTACATTCAAACGATAGGTGTTATCAAAATGACTTTGAAGAAATTTCTGAATGGATACTTTTCTTTCTTTCGAATAGGTATCGAACAAGTTTTTCATTCACTCAACATTTTTTTAGCTTCTGTGGGATGTGCTATATCTGACAACATGAGGTACTTCAACAAA
Organism: Ericerus pela; assembly: GCA_011428145.1. Taxonomy (NCBI): domain Eukaryota; kingdom Metazoa; phylum Arthropoda; class Insecta; order Hemiptera; family Coccidae; genus Ericerus; species Ericerus pela. Next base: position 739,206 of record WOFM01000126.1, read on the forward strand.
TTCAGCAGATATTAATGAATTTTATAATTCACTCTTCTGTCGCCAGTGAAAAATACTACATATAGGCGTTATAAAAATTTTGTTGTTTCTAATTATATTGAGGCTGGTAAAAATTCATAACTCTTTGCTGAACAAAATTCGTGAAGTTCTAGTTTTAGACCACCACCGTTTATACTTATTTCTATACATTAGCTTTACTTTGCTGTTGACACGATCATCTATTATTCCCTTTTACGAGAGTAAGTACTATTTCCGCATTGTCCTAATGAGGAGAATTTCAGTTTCTTATTGACTCGGTGCAAGGTAATACGATAAAAATCGTAAAAACAGATTAAGAAACGTATAACACTAGGCTACTTTGTGTATTAAGGTTTCCATATTTTTTACCAAAAATGGGCATGCGGTTATTTTGCACGAAGAGGAAGTCAAGGTCGATTTAAACCAATTCTCGATTTATTAGATCTAACCTTAACCCGCTTACTTTTTAATCTGACAAGCTTGAGCTCGATAGGACAGACAGAAACCAGAACCTTTTATTTCTGGCATATTTTTCACGCTTAAGTGAGTCGAAATAATCACGAAAGTTTCTCATTGTAACTCATTCATTCGAAAAAAGTAACATTTTGTATAGAGAACCAAAACTTAAATTACAGATTTCGGTCATGTGTGTGCACAAATTCGCTACATAATATTTATAAAGAATACAAAGTAACAATGTTGAAGATAGAAGAAGAATTTGAACGCGAAGATCACCCAGTCAAATAGTAATTTTGCTAAAAAAATTTTTTAATGATGTTTTTGCGAAAATTTTTTAAAATCTATGGCTGAGAAGAATAATTTACAGGAGAATACGTACCAAACAAGAAAGGGTTTAGAAAATTTAAAAGATGGATTTCACCTTGCACTCCTACTGCGTAGGAACAATCTTAAAAATAATTTCGGGAGGATATGAAATATTAACAGTTTTTAAACAATAAAAAAAATTACATGTGGAGAAAATATACTAAACTTGCACTAATTTTGATGGATACAGGCTTAGGCCTGCTATTAAAAATTCGTAACATAATGCAAAGGCTTCAACATCCACAAAATTTCTATAGAATTTAAAAACTCTCAAACCATTATCAAACCTTGGAACGACTTGACGAAAAATTTTTCATGAAAAAAAATGAACAACTGGGTAAATTTAGAATGAGCTGATAAAAATAATCTTATTTCGTAGAGGCAATTCGAAAATTTTCACTTTTTTGGTCATAAAAACGAATAAATTCCTAGCAATTTTCAATTAGGTAAATGTTCATATCCATGGAGATTTTGAGGGTCAAACCTACAAGGCTAAAAAACAATTCCTAAAATATGTTCTAGAACATAAAAAACGCTAAAAATGTTTTTTCGATCTTTCTCAGGTTTGTAACCCTTACAAGAGACACATCTTACATAAGGTACTGAGATGGCCTGATTTCGCCTGGGGCCAAAGTTTTCTCTCTGATACTCTGCGTAGAAGATTCCGGTTTTTCTTAGAACTTGGTGAACTGTGTTCTACCTACATACAGAGATAAAGTGGCTTAGTAACTTAAAATGTTTCATTTTAATCATAATAACATCAAAATTTTGTTGATACCTATATTATTTTAGCACTTTTCTGTGTGTTCGTGCGAATTTAGTGATAAAAAAACCTATTTATTGAAGCTATTTTCTACTTTGATTTTGATTAGAAGTCATTCATTTTGTTTAAGGAAAATTATGATGCAGTGAAAAATGCATATCTGGTTCTCGAATTTGGCAACATTTCACACTTTCAGCTCATGTAGTTCAATTTTGAAGACACAGTAACAATGATAACTTGATTTTCTCTTGAAATATAACAATATTAAGGGTCCTACTAATTTGTTAACCGAGTAATTCTTAATGAACACTAAGAGGAAATCCTATTGAAAATAACTGATGGTTATTATATACTTTTGTTTTCATATAATTGAAAGATATATAAAGGCATGCTCAGAGGTGGCAAATTAAATTTTTTTGGAAGGTCGTAAACTCAAATTCTCAGACTTGCAGGCAAAAAGGGAAATGGGTTAAAAAAATTTTTTATTTATATTTTAAAACAAACAAATACCAAAGATAGGATGCCAAATTATTTCATTTTATATTTCAGTGAGGGTGTCCCAATTGTCACACCCCAAATTCTGGTGTGTCATAAATATTTTCTGGCGTGTCACACATGTGATACCCGTGACATGGAAGTTACCACCCCTGGGTATGCTGAATGGATTTGCAGTCAGTGTCGGACAAAATCCAGGAAAAAATTATTCGATTCACAAATCCAAATCCTCATGCAAAAAAATGATTCCAATCACGAATCCGAATCCAAGGTCGAATCCTTCCAATTCATTTATCAAATATCACAAATATTTTACATAGAACTTAGGAGGTAGATTGCAGATTTATTATTATATTATTGAAAATTTGATGGACTTATATATCCATTACAAGATTTTAATTTCATTTTTCCAAGTTTTGTTAAAACTTTAGAAAATTTTTGCAAAATTAAACAGTCAAACTCCATCAAATGATAAAAATGATACGATAATTTGATGATAACGCAGAAAAAAATTTTAAAAATGGATTCGTGATTTGTGAAGGCTATTTTTGTGAATTCGAGCCGCAAATCCTTTTTTCATTAAAAATCAAAAAAGGATTCTAATCACGAATCCTACAAAAATTTTGGAATGGAGTCAGTTTACGAATCCGAATTCAAGATTTCATAATTCGAATCCGGATTCGATTACAAAAGGATTCGAATCCTGCCCGATCCTGTTTGCAGTCTGAGCTCGTGAAGGATTTTTTTCTCCAGAAAATTTCTTCTATACATCAAGGCCCTTGGAATCAGCACGGTAATTTATTCCAACGTTGGCAGTTTATAAAATACTTTAACGGTTTTAAATTAGTAAAATTTGAGAAGATTTCTAAATCACACACGAACTTGAGACTTCTACAAGGAAACAAATTTTACAAAATCGAAATTAGCCCACATTCATTTCGTACTCTTGGTTTCGAAATTTAACTCTTCTTGTACCCGTTGTAATATCAATATCATACAATATGATCCCATCAGTTAAGGAACAGTGTACTACTTCTGTCCTTCACAATAAAACGAAAAACAAATTTTTCACTGAATTCTAAATATTTAATAGCGCATTAATTTTTGAATTTCGAACTCCTCGACTGATTTTTTTAAGCATAATTTCTTTTACTTTCGTGGATCAATCCTCTAAGGTCAAGTCTAAAACCATCTCAGTAAAGAATGCCCAATTCTTTTTCACAAAATGTTAATTATTATATAGCTTAAGTTTACTCAAATAAAAATTGAATTTTTTCTCTTGGCTATTTAATTTTTCTGTAGGTATCCATTTAGAGACTTAAACGTCAGGTAAGAAATCAAATGAGAACTAGTTTTGAATTTTTGATTTAGAAAAAATCCTGAACTAGCACATCAAGTCACCCAAATAATATCTTTTAAATATGGTAAATTTTATGATTATATCACCTCTTTTTTTTTTTCAATAAGTGTCAACCATCCAAGGAAGACTGCCAAAACAATTCGACCCCGCAATATCGGCTGAATTGAATTCGTGGACGGTTTGTTCTTCGACGTATGAAACCACAAAAAGCCCAGAAATAGAATCGTTTTCCACCACGGCACTGATTATTTTTAAACTGCTTACTCAATAGGTATTTAACTGAAGTCCGCAGTTTTTGAAGCGTTTTATTTTTTCATTCTTCTCCCCCGTTTTTTTTTCTCTACAGCACCAAAAAAAAATGACACAGGAGAATAAAATTTGTCATTAGTTCCGTCATTTTATAATGCGATCGCGCCTTCTTGGCTATCGAGTAGAACTCATGTGGCTGTGGTGGAAGAAAAGAAAAAAATAAATAGAAATAAAAAACTTGCTATAATGCCCTCACACATTCTATTTCGATCCAAAATTTTATTTTCTTAAAAAAAAAAAAAAAAAAAACTGTTTAATGTTGAGAGAAAAATTTTTCTTTCGATTATCGTGGCAATTTTATGACCAGTACGTCACAAATTCATTACCAATTAGTATTTAACCATAGGCCTATTTGTCCTTGTATACAATTTTCCGTCGGTACATTGCCCCCCTCCACACTTGTCCGTGAACATACAACTGTTTACTTTCGTTCTATATTTTGTTAAAGAATTTAAAATGTTACCAACCCCTTCGCTTATTTAGAATTGTGTTATTGTAACTCCAAGGTCCGAGCATAGTGACCAGTGCAAAAAATTTTCGGAATTGAACATTTTTTGTTCTCGCTTCTCTCGTTCCTCTGCAACATCTTCGCATCATGATTATCTTTAAACGATTTTTGAAGATAGGTATATATACTCTCTGTGTAAAGGGTTAAATTTAGCATTGGCTCGTGGCTATGGCGCAACGTTGCAAATGGATATTGGCCAAACATGTCAGCCAGCGTTGGACGTTATTCAACTTTTACGCAAATTACACGGCAACATATATTTCAAAGTTATCGTTTTTTTTTTTTTTTTTTTTTTTTTTGGTTTCTTTCGTGGTCTTTTATGTCTCAAAACTTGCTCAGCTTTAATACTAAGTCATATTAAGCGGGCTCGTCAACGGTACGTAGCACACGTTACTGATTTCAAATTACTCCTCTCCACACCATGCCACTTCAACTCCATACAACCGGCCGCAACATAAAATCGTGTGAAGTCTCGTAGAATGTGACGCCACTTTCATTCATTGGCAAGGATTTCATTTTGTGTGCCCGTTATTTTTATTTTTTTATTTTTTCATTTGCGGACCAGTGACCGGGAAACGTAAACTGTGAAAATCATAATAAAATCGTCATACTTAATACTATCTCATCACCTAAGTAAGTATAATAGCTCTTTTTCTCTCCAAGCTAGTCTTCTTGAGTCATTTGAAGAGAATAATAAAATTGAGTGGTCTACGATGGTGGTTCAAAATACGAGTGATTTAGCAAAACGGCTTATTTAAGACTTTTGAAGTTGTGAGCGATGAAACGTAAACGTATTTTACGATTTAGTAAAATCTACTCAAAATCGCTCAATCGGAAGAATATTGTTACCCACAACAACGCCCACAATCAAAAAACAAAATAATAGTTTCTGGAAAATGAAATTTGAAAATTTTGCTTAATTTGCTAGTTGAATAACTGTGTAATGAATTGACAAACGGAATTCAACTAACAATATTATTACTACTTTCACACCTTTTTAGCACTTGCATATCCGCATCACTAACTATTAAATTCGCAGAATTAATGATCTATGTTCTCATAATACCTATTGAATTCACATAATTTTTGCTTAAACTCGACATGATTATTACTATCATTATCATCATCATTGTCGTCGTCACTAATGATAGTAAACACAGGCCCTAATTTAAGTTTATGGAGGCCCCCTTTTCACACATCCACCAATTCCCTATCTTCACAAGAAAAAAAAACAAAAAAACCAAACAAATGCACAAAAAGTCAAAAAATATTCCTCAATAAATATATCAACAAGATTAGGTACGTTCAAAAATTTATTGTTGTTAATACATAGTTTAAATTCATTTTTTTTTTTTGTGTGGTGGTCTAGGATACAGACCTAACCTAAGTAGGTATATAAAAATGTTCAAAAAAAATAACGATAGTAATAATTCATATCTTGTTCATAGTGATGGCCAAAATTATTCATTTGCAGAACTTGGTTTGCCTGCTCCTAGTTTTTCAATCTGCTCCCTGCTCCGAAACTGCTCCAATCATATTTAAAATGAAAACCAATGAACCAAGAATGAATCTAACCCTAACCATGTTGGATTGAGCAGTATCTGTCATCAATACTCTTGCTACGAAAAAGTAGTATAATATCCCTTATTTCTATTTCCCTTTAATACGATCAAAGTTATCAAGAGAAATTGGATGAGAATAGAGACATCAAGGTATGTAATATATTAGCGAACGACTGAATGAAAGTTTGACTGAATTCATATTTGTTTTCAAAGTATTGCTGAAATTGCATTATTTGCCATTTCATTTACTGAAAATTATCGAGAGGAATTATGAGAGAACTGTTAATTAGAGAGAACTGAAATTTTTATAAGATATTGTAGTACCTATATTAGCTGAAGATTCCATGAAAATTTCAGCTCCCTACAACTGACAGTTCTCTCATAATTCCTCTCGATAACTTTCATTATATGGAATACCTATGCAAATAATATGACCTAAATCTAGTTGCAGAATTTCAGCGATATTTTGAGAACCAGGAGTACGATTTTTGCCAAATTTTAACCGGATTCTTAGTTAACATAATCTCGATATCGCTGAAAATTTCTAGTTCAATCTTACCTTCGGTTGTCGAGATATCGCTGAAATTCTCTTCGGATTGAGTAGAAATAAGGATTCAATCTAGTTGAGGAGTTGGCAGAACTTCAGAAATATCTTGAAAATGAAATAGGCGATTGAAATAAAATTTGCACAGAATTTCAAGCTAACATACTAAGTATAATAACTCATAAAAATTTCAGCTCTCCACAACAAACATTTATTTCGTAATTCCTCTCGTTATCTTCGATTGTATGAGATGTCATTGGTAAATAATATGAACCGAACTCAATTTAGCTGCTGATAACAAAAACCAGCGTTAGAAAAAACTGAAAAAAATTCGTTTCGGTCTTTGGAGCATCGGAGCAGAAAGGAGCAGGGAGCAGACTTTATAATACCGGAGCTGTTTCAGGAACCAACTCTTTTAAAAAACCTGGTTCTTCAAACCAGACAGCTCCGGAGCAGCCCATCCCTACTTGTTCAGGCTACTTGCTTCCACAACCACTTTACCCCACACCATCATGGACCATCATGGGGTGTGCTCGTGTTTCATGACAAAAATTAGTAAAGAACTAAGCGTACTATTATGGAGACAAACCCATTAGCACAATCCTCATGAATATAATTTTGCCAAGGGACTATCTCGTCCAAGTCGCACAGTGCCAGGCCCTTTTGCTCGAAAATAGGTAGGAACACTGAAAATCTCAAATTTACGTCCCATTTACAAAAATATGGCTTATAACAATCGCAGAATTCTTTGCCCCTCCCTTCTTCAATCTTCGATAAGCACAAATATGAAACCATTTATCAAGCTCTATATTTAGAAAAACTAACGATTAAAATGGTTTTCTCAAACTTTTTGTTACAGATTTTTTGTTAAACGTCGCCTTCATTAACCATTATGCCTCCGTTCGTGGCTCCACAAGCACCCAAATGCCCCAAATGCAGTAAAAGCGTATACGCTGCCGAAGAAAAAGTAGCTGGAGGATATAAATGGCATAAGGAATGCTTCAAATGCAGTAAGTAAACATTTTCAAACATCAGTTATCGAGGTTTTCAGCTGGTAATGTGCAGCTGCCTAACTGCGTACGAATACATATTTTTCAATACCTATATCTACTTTTTTTTTATCTTTGTTTACATAGGTCATTGTGGTAAAGCTCTTGACTCGACGAACTGCGCCGAACACGAAAATCAATTGTTCTGTAAAGCCTGCCACGGTCGTAAATATGGTATTAAGGGATACGGTTTCGGTGCCGGAGCAGGTTGTTTGAACATGGACACTGGTGACCATCTTGGATCGTAAGTATTTTTATTTTGATAGAACAACTGTATTGAATGTATCCTAAACTTTAACGAATTTAATGATTTTCGAATCGAATGGTGATTATATGTATACCTGTTTCGGTACGATGGAAATTCAAAACAAAGCTAAAAAATAGGTACCTAATTGGTCTGAAGCAGTGGTTCTTCACCTTTTTTTTTCGGTCAGGGACCATTAGACAAGAAGAAAAAGTATCAGGGACCATTCTATGCACTAACAAAGGGGGCGTTTTCATTTGATAAAAACTGAAGAAATTTAATTTGTTTTTTTGGTGAAAAGTTTTAAAAATGTAGGTAAACATAAAAGTTCCCAACTTATGTCAAATTTGAATGTTTTTTGTTTATGACTGCTGATTCTGCGGACCACTTCTTGGAAGACTATAAACCACCTGTCCTCTGTAGACGACAGATTAATAACCACTGGTCTAAACAATAATTATTAATAATGGTTTTTTTTTTTTTTTTTTTTTTTTTTTAAACCTGCTGAAATTTAAAATTCGAAAAGAAAAGCTGATACAATGAACAAGGGCAAAAGCGACACATACAGCATGTCGAATATTAATAGGCTTATAATTAGGATGCTTGGATACTGAGGGATACAAAAAACAAAATGGACGAAATTAGGGTATGGACGTACAGATGGAGTAAAATCAAGCATTCAATTGTTTCTTAACTAAAGAATACAATTGAGTCAATGCGGTATGCGAACATGAGTGAGAGATAGATCCCAATAGACTTACACAAAACCCAGCAATGTTCTAAATTCTGCTTGCATACAACTTATGTTTCCTAACTTTATTCTATGGCGTAGACATAATCAAGGGACTAGGCGTAGAAGGTGACTATTTTGTTTACCATCAAATAATCCAGAACACATATTGGAAGCACTAACAAAATTAAATAACAGCAACAATTACATGTACGTCATACAAAATGTATAAAAGTAACTCACACCATACTAGGTGGTCGCCTTCAAAATTCTAAAAATTTTTACTTTATTATTGTTTTTGGTGGAACAAAAATTTTCAATCAAATATGATCTCATTTTCTTTAAAGGAAAAAGTAGTATGTATCTGTATAACACAAAATTCTTTAAAGATATTACAAATAATAAGATAATAAAAAATATTGGGATGATAGACAAAATTATCAAAAAATTCTAATAATATACTTCTTATTTTTTTTCTTGAGAACTGATTCATGAAAATTACTATTTTTGCGAATTTTTTGCGCATGAAAATGGAATACATCAGTAATGATATTGAAAAAAAAAAAAGCTAAGGACAAGTTTTTATCGAATAGAAAGCTCTATTGAAATTACGAACAGAATGAAAGATTTCATTTGAGGAGTCTGAAAATGAGTTTGCTTTCTCTACGAGACCATAGGTAAATAAATACACTCAATAAATAAAAGTATATTTTCCATAAATCAATTTAAAACCTATGAAAAACCTCAAATACTGAGTAAGTACCTTAAAAAATATTAAATAATGTAAACAGAAGTTTGACTTCTTACGTGGTGTAAGAGGAGGGGGTAAGATAATTTTATGTTTTGTTACTCAAATTTTCACAGAACTGTATTAGTGTTTCAAATTTCTTTTCCATGTTGCTACCTCTTTAATCGTTACCTGAGCTTTAAGTGACTGCGTTTTAAAATTTAATATTCTACTTTGTATATCACGTTTCCTCATCTAAGTTACTGTATTTTTTTATGGAAAACGCCCTTTCTTTGAAAAGTTTTGAAAAGGTTTTCCCTAAATATTGAGAATTGGTAAATTCACGGAATTTTATATTTTAGAAAGCCTTTGAATGGAAAATTACTGAACAATTAGAGAATAGGCTCCATTTTTTCACGATGTCATAACTTTGTTTGTAATTATTAAGTAGAAATCGTAAATTTTTCAGCATTCTAACAATACAAAAAACTTGGCTGATTAGTGGCGTATTCTGAAAAGTACTGGAAAGAAGTCAAATTATATCGTTGTGATAAAATTCGATTCTTTTGATTATTGGTTTTGACAATTCAAATTAGTTATGGCATTTTTAACTCGATTATAATCATCGACCAAGAGTTATATTTGTTAACTGGTAAGCTGGTAACCAACATTTGTATTCATGAGACATTTGTACAGCAAGTAAGTATTTGTATACAAAGACAAAAAAGCACAGAAAAAATAAGTGACAACTCCATAGTTTCAAGGAAAATAACAGCAGATGGTGTTTTTGCGAAAAGACAGAAGAAAAAATTATTTTCACTATTATCGTTCTTTCCTGTACCTCTTTACTCATTCTTTTTCAGCTGCTACCACTGAAATCAAAACATAAAATATTACTTCCTTCTTTACTTATTTATTTATTGATTTTTGACACAGAAATACCGTTATAAATAATTGATCTACAAAGTCATTTAATTGTTTTAGTTGTGTTTGGTTTATAGATTAATAAATATAATCATATATTTAATTGCTACTCCCATGTAACATAATTTTTTAATCTATAGTGGCCGTTAGAAGAACATCTACCGAAAATATCGCTGGAAGGAATCAACTGCGGAGGAATTTATCTGTCATCAAAAAATTCCATCCTCCCTCTCTTTCTTTTTTATTTTGTATTTTAATTTATTTTATTTTTTAATCGCGTGAATTATTTTTCCGTTTAAAAGAAAAATCCGAAATTGACATTTGACAAAAACTAAAAGTAAACAATTACAGTTGACTTCTACATATCACCAGACAATAATCTCATATTTAGTAGCCTACAATATGAATAAAATCGCGCATTTTTAATTTAAACAAACCATTCATTTTGTATTGATAAGTTAATAAAGAAATTTTGAAATCCAGTCACATAAATTGCTTATTATTTTATTCTAATTTTTTTTTTTTTTTTTTTTTTTTTTTATTAAAATAAAACCAGAATTGAAAAAATAGTTTGATGAATTATATGATGTAAAAAAAAGTAATATTGATTCGAATTTTTAGCATCGCTAAAGCTTTTACTAAGCGCAAAAGAAGCTTCTTTTTATTTTCATAATTTATTTTATTTTATTTTTTTCTTATCAAATATTAAGTTTTGATTAAATTAAAATGTGTAAATACTTAATTAGGTTTCTTTCTAACCATATATTCTCTTTTTCTATTGACGATGATAAATCAAACACGAAAATATGGTTGACAAAAAATTTGTTACACTCCAAGAAAATACCAAAAAAGTATTGAAATTATCTTATCGGTTGGGCTAAACACATATTGGTAGCGATTCATCAGTAGGTACTCAGTTCTCATCGATTTCTGAGATTATCATTAACTAATGTAGTGAGATCGTTTTACAAAAGCTTTAGCAATGTTGAACTTGAAAATATATTATTTTATCATAACAACGAGTAATTTAAAAAGAAAAACCAAAAACAGACAAAAATTAAATTGCAAAAGAATGTTCTTCGCGTCGCATCCATGGCTCTGAAATTTTTCCAAAATAAAAACACCAAAAATTAAATCTGGTGAGAACTTTTATCTTATGCTAATAATTAAAAGCCAAGCTTTAAAGTTTCTTTTTCGCTTATTCGATTAAAAACTTCAATTTTTTTTCTACAGTTTAGCGAAGCTAATAATCTTTTAACATTATTCTTAGCTTTCTTTAGGAGTGCCAATAACTTCTTTTTTACTTACTAAAAAAATAATAAAAATTACAAAAATAAAAATCTAAGAGTGGGAGAGTTTAAATTTATTAATAAAAATCGTGTATTGAATTCAAAGGAATATAGTATATGCGATAAATAACCTCGTTCATTTGTTGTATTTTTGTATATACAATGATTTGTTAAAATTTTTTTTTTATTTTTCGTTTACGGCTTTTACTTTGCACTTAATTGTGCACTTAATTTTTTTGTTTCAATATAGATTGTACTTAACAACGTGAAAGTTTTCTACTTTAAATTAGCTATCCAAATAGCATATATCCGTTTGGAGGTGGAAAGAAAAGCTTAGGATGCCTCTCCTTTTAAACTAGACGCGAAAAGCAATCCATAAGTTGTAAACAAAATATATTTATTAATATTTTGCCAAAATATTTTTCATTATTTACAGAATTTGGTCAGTCCTTGACGCATCATAACGTCAATTTTGTTTTTCTCATTACGCCTCCAAACGTTATTAGCTGTTGGTTTTTTTATCTTCGAAAGAAGTGTTACACTGTCTATTTTTCTTTTCACCTTTTAATTATTCAACTTCTTGCTAAATAATTTTACACACTAAAATCTTTTCTACTCACGACGCTTCAGATATACAAGGCAAAACTCATTTTAATTTTTTTCCAACATTTTTTACGCATAATTAATCAACAATTTTTACAAACAACGCCATAATATTATCATTTCTGTTTACTTTCTTTGTACAGTGTATTATCTACACCACCGCGTTATTTGCGAATGCTTTTTTACACGATATTTGTTTATACTCTTTCATTTTCAGGGTGCTTTGATCATGTGGTGGCAAGTTTTCAAATATTATTTAAAATTTGGAAAGTTACTGAGAATTTAAGTTTGGAATAATATTGGCACTGACTTTGGCATAAGGTAATAAAAGAACAAGGGCAAGAATGAGACAACAGAATCGATATGCCCGCAGGAAATGATGATACAGCTTCATGAACGGACAGAACTAACTACAGCTCACTATATTTGAACTAAAAGAGGTGAAGTACATCTTTTGACGCGATGGAAAAACTAATTTTTCAATCTTTTAGTAGTGTTTTACTACAAATACAGCAATGTTTCAAAAGTAAACTTATAGAAAAATTTATTACTCCAAAAATTAAGCAGTAGGTATGTTTTTCCGACCCTGATGAAAATTATAATTTTTGACATTTACCTTTTTTTCTGTGACTAGTTAAGGCAATGAAAGAAATTTTATGTACTTTAGGAATTAACAATAATCATCTTTTCAAGTATTTGATAAAAAGTATACCATATTATTATCGCAGCAAAAATATTTACGTGAAATGACTCCGAGATCATTGATCGCAGTTCAATCAAAAATATTTAATTCGAGAGCATTAATCTTCTATGGAGCAAGTTCGTTAATTTCACCAGTAATTTTTCTCCGTGAAATAAAACTGACGCCACTAATGAAAAAGCACCTGCCAACCAACGAAAGTTAAAACTCGTCTAAGCATATTAAAATACATTTCTGTTCTTAAAATGACGTAGCTAGTACCCAAATTGTCTGTACTGTTTACTTTAAAGGCAATTTTTGTATACTTTCAGCGGCGATTTACAAAGAACCACCCATGCCGCACTCGAACCACGAGCCATCGCAAAAGCACCTCCAGGTGAAGGATGTCCTCGTTGTGGAGGTTGCGTCTACGCTGCCGAACAAATGCTTGCACTTGGCAGAGTAAGTAATTACAAAGCTTTACTAACGATAAAACAATTTTATCGATACATTAATTAGTGTCGTCTGTACGCGTGAGGGACACGAAATTCAAATTAATGAATGACCATCTTTGGTTAAATAGATGCGTAATTTCTTTCAACATAGTAAATCTGCAGCTTTGCGAAAAATTCGCTTTAGCGACATAAATAGTTTTTTTCAGAGTCGTAGCGAAAGCCTACTTTATGAGAGGGAGAGAAAAACAAAATTTCCAAAATCTAAAAAAAAAAGTCATCAACTGGCACGATTCTCCATTTAGAGGTATATACAACTGCCAATTTCTCCGACTTTGAAATTTCCAACTACTACAAAATTTCTAAATTTCCGAAAACACCAAAAAAACCAAAAACAAAAACTTCATAAAATTTCACGATATTTTAATAATATATGCAACTAGTTAATTTTTCCGACTCTAAAAATATTTTTGTGAGAGCCTCGCCCCATCCCCCCTTAGCTACGTCCTTCTTTTTTTCTGTCAGGCATACACAAAAATATATAAGCAGACACACTTTATAGGGCCAAATGTTTATACCATGAATATAGCAAAAATGACGATGAGTCCAGTTCGATTCCACGAGTGCTTCAATATATGACTGAAATATTCATGTTGGTTGACCACAGACCATCCCCTCACACACCTTAAGCAAATATATCCCCCAGACGCCGAGTAAAATGGTTTAGTTGACGAAGTCCAATAAAAAACAAGCCACGCTATAAAATGTAGGTTTTTTTTAACCAAAAAAAAAAAAAATAAATAAATACAATAAAAAATGAATTTTTCAAAATTATTTGTTATAGAATGCTGGGTAAAAAGTACATTTAAACAAAATATCAAGAAAATTAATAATGAATTACAATTAGTGTGAAGTTATAAAATACATGCGCACGTTATTAAATGATTACTCAGCAAATAACACCAAGCCTGCATTCCGCCAAGCTTCTTTTGAAATTTATCTTTTCTTTTAAGCAATAGTTTCAGATTTTTTTAAACCACTTCTACGCATGAACCATGAGGCCGATTGAAACCAAATTTTGTAGAATGTTAGAATATAATATATTCAACGTCGGTACTAAGTTTCGTGACTATTGCCCAAAAATTACGCATTTTAGAACCGCTAATGCTCCAAAGATACTACATAGTAGGATGTACTAGTCGTATTATCCGATCAATTTGAACAAAAAACAAAAGGCCACACCTTTGTACCTATAGACCCAAATGAATGTATCAAATTTCATGACCATCGCATAAAAATTACGACATGTACCGTGTTAACATAGAAATATGTATCGTAAGTACAAAATATAAGTATCTACCTATATGTTATTTACAGTTAAAGTGTGAAATTCAGTTAATTCATGAATTAACTAATTATTCTATGACGTACGAACCATGTTAAGGGAAATATATAAAAAATTAATTTTGTTTTCACACATCAACTAGAGAATTCATAGAATTACTAGGTAGTTTACTAAACATTAACGAGTGGCGATCCATGAATGTATGAAATTAAATAGGTAAATGATTTTTTTTTTTAGACTTTTTTCCATAATTTAATGCTATTACTCTAATTATACTTATAAAAACTTTCTTATTGAAACCCACTTTTTATAAGCTTTTATTCTACTCACTACTGCGATTTTAAAATGTATCAATACTGCGGGCAACCTTCCGCAACGAAATAATATTTACTTTGCTTGAAGCTAAAGCCAAAAAAAAAAAAAATAAAAGCTTATCTTTTGAAAATTCGTTTTTAACCTAAACTTATTTCTTTCTGTCTCCAAACGAAACATCCTATGGTTAAGAACTAACAAAAGAAGGAAAATTTGATAAATTTTAAAGTAGATTGGGTGCATAAAAAATTGTTTTTTCAACATTTTTTTTGTTAACTTAATTTTTATTTTATAATTCCAAAAAACAGAACCGATTATTTTACACCATTCATATTATTATTTCGGGTTAAGATTGATTGGTTATTCCTCTTTTTAGCAGAGTTTCAAAAAAATAAATCTTATTACTAAAAAATGTTTTTCTGATAAATTTGAAAAAAAAAAATGGAGAACTAGGAAATGAAGCTTAACCAGTTAGGACACTTGGACCATTATGCCTCAAACTGGGACAGTGCCAATCGAACTAGGATGTAGAGTAAGTCTAATCATACCTAGTTTTATTTTATCTTCAGCCTGGATTTCACACTTAGCCTATTGGCTGCCAGTCAATTCGTGAAATAATTAGATATGCGTATAATTTACGAATATTATACACTTTAACTGATCATAGCAGGTATTCTGTGAAATAACTAGTTATATATGACATTACTTTTCATTAATTAACAGATTTCATACTTTCACGGTGACATATACGTATACATTCCAGCTAATAGTGCTAAAAGTTTCCAGAGGTCATAAAACAAAAAATGAAATTCCCCTCATCTTTGAGTTTTATTAACAGATCAATTTTAATACGTAGATTTTTTATGAAAACATACGTAAAAATTGGTAATTGACAAGCAAACTAACTTCTGAGAATTTACAAGTACAAAGACAAGGCTCCACGATTAACCTTCTCACGGGTTTGAATTTGAAGATACGTTTTTGGGTTAATTTTTATTGTATTTCAAATATCACTGAACTAGGTTTTGGTTAAATACTTGCACAAAATTTGAATTTCACTGCATGACCCAAGTTTGTACATCGATCATTAGTTTTTTTTTAACTTGTTTATCAATATCAAATCAAATTATAGGTGTACCATCACAGTTGTTACAATTGCTTCGTGTGCCACAAAACTTTGGACTCTATATTACATTGCGACGGTCCGGATAGGGAAATTTACTGCAAAGGTAGTCACCTCCTATTATCCTTTGAACCAACTGCATCACTGTTTATTCACCCCTTTCTGAATAATGTCACATTGCATGAGGCAGGTAAGATTCAACCCGTTCACAGCCACCCTTTAATAATGTTCACTAATTTTCCATCTATTCAACGACCAATCACGTCACTATTGCCTGTGAATCCGTACCGCATTCATAACATATTCCAACATTCGCAAACAAAATAAAAGTTTACAATAAATTAAATAATAGCGGGTTTTCAGAAAACCTGCTAAAAGACAAAAATTCAAAACAATAACTTTTATTTTTGTTAGTTTTTCTCAATCACAGACTAACATCTAAACAAGTCTCGTATGTTCGTATTATTTGTTTAAAGGGATGGCACAGAGAATGTTTCAAATGCAGCGACTGCTCGAAACGTCTCGATTCTGTTAATGTGTGCGAGGGTCCAAACAAAGACATTTACTGCAAAGGTGAGTACAAAACAAAACAATATTCATATAACGACCCACGTGCACATCAAAAGTCCCTGTCTAGGGCAAAAAATGCACCAAATACATATATACGACTATTTGATCATACATATGTAGGTACTTTAATAAGCAATAA
This sequence comes from Ericerus pela, assembly GCA_011428145.1. Lineage (NCBI taxonomy): Eukaryota > Metazoa > Arthropoda > Insecta > Hemiptera > Coccidae > Ericerus > Ericerus pela. The sequence goes on from WOFM01000126.1 coordinate 755,776, forward strand.
ACTTTTTTGCGGTAGAAGCGAATGTAATATCTAACCCCTCGCATGTTAAATTTAAATGTTGCATGAAAAAAAAATAGTCTGTTATGCGAAAGACTTTGGACCCAAAGGTTACGGATATGGTCTAGGAGCTGGTGCATTACAAAGTGATCCCATAATGAACGGGTTTGTCAATTTTTTTTTATTTTTCTCTATTTATTACTTTTTTTTCGTTTTTAATTCCACGTTTTTGCGCCATTGCACAAAAAATATTAAGCATCGTGTTCACTTACCTTCCACGACATATGTATTTTTTATTTTTTATTTTTTTTTCTGTAAACTTAGGTTCATATATTACAATAATCTAATGCACTTATTATTCTTTGACAGTATGCTATGCAAAGCGCTTTGGACCCAGAGGTATAGGTCATGGGGGCGGGTATACAGTTGGCTTAACTTGCGACTTACACGACAGGTACACAGTTGTCGAATGCGTACCACAACCCCCAAAAATTTTAACAGATTCACCTTATCCATTCACGTTTTATTTTACACTTGGTGCTGATTATTTTTGCTTTTTGATTTTTTTTCCGAACTCACTATTTCTCCTCATTTCAAATTTGAACACACACAACCGAACCAGAATATACCTGAATACGTGTATAGCATTGCGCACTAGAATTAACCGCGTGTGAGGATAGAGAATGGAAAATTTTGGAAATTCATTTAAAAATTTGAATATTTTATACGACTGTTTTGAGAAGAATTCTCGATGTGCTTTATATGCATTGCAGAGATTGCGCTGCTCCACGTGCCATCGCAGCTGACACTGCCACGATTAAAGCTAAACCTGGTGAAGGATGTCCTCGATGTGGTGGAGCTGTTTTTGCAGCTGAGCTGGTTTTGGCAAAAGGACGAGTAAGTTCTGGTTTGGATACGACATACTAATTTAATTTTTTATTTTCGGTGAAAAATTTGAGTAACAGACACCAAGGGTAAATAGTGAATACTAAAATACAGTTCTTAAGTCGTAGTATTTCGATTAATAATTGCTCATAAAGTAGGGCAAAGAATGCTGTGTTGATATATGGATCCGCTAGTCGAAGGGGGAAGGAAAATTCTCCTCTCTAAACTCTTAGAGGGAAAAAGAGGGAAAAATTAAAGTGATTTCCACAACACCTACAGTATAGGCAGTATAGGTACTTATGTTTTTTTTTTTTTTTTGTTTTTTTTTTCGGTCGGGGTAAAAAATTTTAATGCTATCTCCAAGATCTCGATTATTAGAATAAATAGTATTTTGAAATCTGGTCGTTCGACTTTTTGCATTGAAGAAAAAACAAATGACGATAAAAATGCTAAAGAAGCATAAATTAAGTTGGTGTTAATAAGTAGCCTACCTTGAAATTTTACGGTGCAAGGATAGACAACATGAGTAGAAATAAATTTTCCACTAGACACCTGGTATAAATAGAGTTGTGTTAAAATAGGATTGATGGCAGGGAATTAGTTAAAACAAAAATGTACGTTATTTTTTACGGATTTTAGAAAAATATAATATTTTATTCTGTAAGTAAAATTTCAATGTAGTTTGGATTATGGTCTGAAGCTGCGAAAAAATTAACAAATTCTTTCAGCAGCAATAAAAATTGGACCAGTTATAAAAAGAAGATCGAATATCAGTTTGTAAACCTTTAACAACATTTTTGCACTCTCAAAAGCTTGAGCCATCTGATTGAGTATTAAGATACTTTTATATTTTTTATAACCTTGAAAGTCAGTATTTTTTTTTTGAAAAATTATTGGCACAAAACCGTCATAAAAATGCATTTAGGGGCCTTTATAATGCTTGAGGAAGATCGACAAATTTATTTTTAGTTTTCAAGTTTTTTAAATTTTCATTCATTTCTTTCAAAATTAGAAACTTGACCAGGATTTCTTCAAGGCAAGGGAAGGGATATTAAATATTCGAAAAAACGAAACACAAATAAAAACTTGCTGTTTCGAAAATCATTAAAATGATATGATGTGCTATTGCGATTATACTGCCCATCGAAAGATGAGCATAATCGAACGCAAAACCACAGTTAGACAAGTGTTGTCACAATAATATTAGAACAAATACTTAAAAAAGCGATTATTTTTTCCATCAGTGAATATCTGTATCATGGACGGAGGGTAGGTATATTGTCCACCGAATTCTAACCTATCCTCTCGTCCAAGTCTATTATCAAACGACCTTCCCTCGAAACCAAAACCCAATAAAAAACATAAAACTTCTTCAACAGGAATGGCATAAAAAATGTTTCAAGTGCAAAGACTGCAATAAAACATTAGACTCGATTATAGCGTGCGATGGACCAGATAGTGATGTGTACTGTAAAACGTGTTATGGCAAGAAATACGGTCCTCATGGCTACGGTTTTGCTTGCGGCTCTGGTTTCCTACAAACGGATGGATTAAGGTAGGTACATATTTCCATGATTGCATTTTTTTCCCCCTGAGAAATACCTGTAAATTTCAAACTCTCTATCGTATCGACTCGTATATTCAACCATTTGTTTTTCATTAAGTGCAAATAAATGGGTTATTTTTGTTTCACGTCAGTTGGTACAAAAAAAAAAAAAAAAGATTATTTTGGCAACCAAGGAAAAAATGTAGAAAAGAAAATCGACAGTAGGTAACGTAAATTTTATAAATCATAAATATCATAATCTGACAAAAAATATTCGACGAAGGTAGGTAATAGTAGGTAAATATTTCCGTCAGAAATCGTGCCAACGGAAATACAAACATTAATGAAAATATTTGGATAAAATTGGAAAGAGAAGTAAACTAAGTTGTCTTTGCATTCAGGGTCAGTGCTACTGTACTAATAATGAAGCATTGCGTTCCATAAATAATTTTTTAAATATTCCCTATTTCGAGGTACAAAATGAGTGCAAGGTCGTCTCATTCTATAAATAAATTCTCTCAAGGTGCTGAAATTATCCTCAACCCAGACCTTAATGACTTACAAAAAAGTCAGAGAAACTTGGCTTGATTGATAGAAAGTCGAACATATAATTTTCTGTTTTTTATTTAACTTTTTTTTTTTTTTACAGCTTAGGGAACAATTTAGGTATCTAATTCAAGTACGCTCAAGTTGGAACAAAAAAAAATTGAATGAAAAAAAAAAATCTAGCGCAACGAACCACGCTATAAAATTTATGTTTTCTCAAATAAAAAACTAAATGAATAAATAACCCCAAAAAAATCAAAAAATCAAAAAATCAAAAGTAATTGGCAGAATGCTAGCTTAACATTAGGTACATTTAAAATGAAGTGTCAAAGTGAAATTATAAAAAATGAGTAAAAAAAGTACGCCTATAATTAAATGATTGCTGAGAAAATAATATAACAAGCCTGCTTTCAATCAAATTTTTTGGTTCAATTGAAATGTATCTTTCCCTTATTAGTAGTAGTTTGATATTTTTTCAAATCACTTCTATTGGTTAGAATATAATATATTTAATGTCTGTACCAAATTTTTAATTATTGATGAAAAATGACGCATTTTGAAACCATTAAAACTACAAAGATACAAAATAATAATATGTTTAAGGGTGCAACCTTCGACCATATACTAGATAGACACGCCCTGTACAATCTTGTACAATGCTTCCCACTGAAGCACTGTGGTAAGAAGTTATTTTACCCAGGTTATATTGCTGTTATTTCCAGGTTTTTGAAGTTGATTTTAGCCAGATTGAAGTTTTATTTTTTGAAAAATTGGTAATCATTTCTTTTTTTTTTTTTATTAAAAAATTCGAAAAAATAAACTTTTTTTGATTTTTTTCTTCAAAAAATCCTTATGGAATTTAACATGCATTTGCCCTATTGTGATGTAATTTATGAGTACTTCAATTTTCCTTTGACATGGCGTGTTTATTTAGTATATTGTTGAAGGATACAACTTATTAAGATATACTGGAAGTATGTGTACCAAATTTCAGTACTATTGGATTAAAATTGCAAACTGTACTGAGTTAGTAGGAAGTGTGTATCCATATATACATACAACGGCAAAAAAATGGGAAGTTTTTAAGGTCATATGCCCGTGAAATGTTTGGATTACCTCACATGCCCTCAAAAATAATTGCTAATTAAGCTTTTCCTAGAAATTTTTTTTTCAAAATCCCCCCAAATTTGGGCTATGGCTACGTCACTGTATACATATGAATTTCAGCTAATGAAGCTAAATGTTTCTTGGTGTCATGAAACAAAAAACAAATCTACTCCCAACCCTTGATATTAATACCAGATCAATTTTGGTACGCAGATTTTCTTCAAAAACCTACATAAAAACTGCAATGAAATGAGAACTAACAACTAGTAACAAAGAATTTTTCATTTAAATGAATATTAAGAAGAAAAAACGCAGAATGGCAAAAATAGGCAATTCACAACAATTTCAAGTTTTACAAGCATTGCTATTAAACTCAAGTACTTTCTTATGACTCTTGATCCCATCTAAATGAGGGCAATATTACTTAAATTTCATTGCAAACATCTAAAAGATGTTCGCTTTAGAATTTACTTATAGGAAAATACACGCGAATTTTATTTTTAAAACTAAAAAATTCCCATTATTTCTCAATCAACTTTAAAAAAAATCTAATGGTGAAAGTTAAGCTTTATGATCGGCATATCTATCAACTTTTTCAAGTGTGGTCTAACCAATTTGAAAATACGTGATTTGAATAGCGTGAGAAAAAGTTGAAAAACAAAAGCGTTAGATACACTTTTTCACTAACAAGATATAAGAAAAAGTTGTATTCTTGAACATTAACATTTTATTTCACAATGGCTCTCACTCGAGCCAAATGCTGAGCATTATGTATCTGCAACATGTCAAGTTCTACCACTATATCTCCAAGAAGATTGCTTAAATGAGCATCACATTTTTACCACTCAAATTCTGTTTAAATTTTGCGACTGAAAAATTCATTAAATTGTTTCAAAAAAACAACAGAAACGTTTCAATTAATCAAGAATTTTAATAATATTTTCCTCAATAGGCTATTTATGACATGTGGTTTAGAAACTTTTGCCATTCAATTAATCGTTAATTTTTATTCGAGTAAAACTACAAGGGTGGAATTCCTTGTTGTGAGAAGTATTCAGACACAGAAGGTAGTCAACAGTTTTGCATGTTCTGCCACTTCATACATGAATGTATGGGAGAGCCAAATCTAGAACACTGACATTCTTGTAGCCAGTTCCATGAGTTTATGTAGGGAATTTGGCACACGCACACAGATGCACATATGTACATATACATATGGTATTATGTCATAACATTACGTCATTTCATATTCCGTAGGGTGATAAGAAATGATGCAGTACATTTGGTACCAGACCATGACATCACCGAGATCTTTATCAGGTAATTTGTCACAGTCTGTATAATGTATTTTACTTGTATGTTTGTACAGGTAAAAACATACAAATGTATATGCATGTAATTGATTAACATCATGGAGATGAAAATAAGACAGCCTTTCGGCGACGACTGTCGTCAAGAGCTACGAGCCCCTGTACCTCATTCAAGTATTGTCCCCACAATGAGCATTGATTTAAAAAAATAATGGTAGCTTTTTAAGTTACAAAGACAAAATTCGCGAGTATTTTCTTGGGGACAGTTATAAATTAAGATAAATACGTAGATACCAAACCAAAAAGTTTCAGCCAGCCTTCACATACTTTCCTTGAACTCAAAAAGGGAAATTCTAATACATAAAATTATAATTAAAGTACAAGACGATATTCCAGCGAAACTTATTTCTCATTTTACAGCGAAGAAGAAATTTCAGCATCAAGACCATTTTACAATCCCGATACGACTTCCATAAAAGCGAAATCGGGAGAAGGTTGTCCCAGATGCGGTGGTAAGGTGTTTGCTGCAGAACAACAGCTAGCCAAAGGAACGGTACGATAGGTTAAACAGACTCTGATCGTAGGACCTGCGAAATTTTGTACGTAATTTTAAGCTCCTTATAGGTTTGGCATCAGTTATGTTTCAACTGCGCTCAATGCCACCGCCCATTAGACTCAATGCTAGCCTGTGATGGACCAAATAAAGAAATATACTGCAAACAGTGTTACGGAAAATTATACGGACCCAAAGGCTTCGGCTATGGCCACTCACCAACCTTGGTTTCCACTAATGGAGAATCGACAATTTTATTGTAAGTCGGCATCAATCGTATTATTTAGCAACTGTTTGGACTAGATTTTATTCTTTTTTCCTACTACAGTCCAGAAACAAGACCACTCAATGGAGTTAAAGGAAGAAATGGTAATGGTTGTTCAAGATGCGGATATGCAGTATATGCTGCTGAACAGATGATCAGTAAAAATAAAGTACGTAAATGCAAACTTGAAGAAAGGTTCACAAAGTTTTATCTACATTTATCAGAGATCTGAGAGGGAAAAAATGTTTGAATAAAAACAGGAATTGAGTAGATTAACCTACATTGAGAATTCATTAATCATTTACTCACGGACAGTTTTCTATATTTTCTGAAATACTGAATTAACACGTTATTTCGTTCAAATGAAAAAACTAGGCCAAGGTCAAGAAAAGTCTAGAAAATATTCGATATTCAACATCCTCAAAATAAGATGTATCTTCAAAATACCTTTAAATTGTGGTAGATCTGAAAGAATGTTAGATTCACATCCCACAATTTTGAGCAACCAGTAATGGGAGTTACAAATAAGGCAGATAAAAAATTGGAAACGATTCTGATTAAACGCCTTGTCTTAGAAATCATCGCCATGATATATACAAAATAAAGTAGAATCTTGGTAGGCCCGTAGTAAAGGGGGGCCAGTTCATTCCCTAGCGTTTTTACTTTTTTGATTATCGCTGATAATAACTATAATTGACATCCTCTACAGTTTGATACGTCACCTCACCCGATAAGTTCCAGGCTGCGGCACTGATTCTTGGAAATACCATTTTTTGGTCTCACTTTTAAACTCAGCCCCACCTCTCCAGTTTAATAAAAAATTTACAAGGAGTTAAAAATTTTCAGAATATTACATTATCATTTGTACTTGACCTCTGTTCTGGGTGTTGATGAATGTTGATTAAGGAATATACAATTAATGAAAGAAAAAGTTTGTAATATTTTTTTTTAGAATAAAACTTTTTGTAAAAATATTATTGGAATCCTATGTTGCCGGTCAATTCTATAAGTCAAATAAGGCTAAAAAGAAATCATTCTTCCAACGCCACAACTAAAATTATCGCCGGAATAAAAAATACATTCATATAAAATAAGTTTTATGAAAGAAATCTCTTAAAATCGACTGATCCTGCAAGTTAAGTAAAAGGTAGATACAAGAACCGGTACCCAAGTATGTGGTACCGCATTCGTTTTGTTACCATCAATCATAAAAATCTAATTTAAAAACCAAAAAGTTTTAAATTTTATATTTTTAACCCTTCAAAACATGAGAAAATTAATATAATCTCAATTTTCATTCGAACTGGTGTAACTGCGGGTGGGCCAAACCCACGTGATATGCTCGTAACCGCCCTGAAAATTTTAAATATTTATCCTGAATCAAATACAACGAATTAAAAACTTAATTTTAATGAAGGGGAAATAAGGACTGTTTTTAATGGAAGCATCAAAACCCAAGGCCTATCCTGGGGAAACGTCTTAGGAACGCCGATGCTCATCTCATTCACAACATAGATGTTAAATATCGACTTAACACAAAATAATAAAATAAATTGTCAATTACTACGGAAATTCCCTGTAATCTTCCTACCTTAGGTCGAAGTCTTTTATTGGTTTCTCACAAACAAGAATCAAAGGTACATTGGGAAAATCGATATACCAAAATGAAATATAAATTGAAATTGAGAAATTGTTGCATTAATATACGTGTATTTAATTCTTTGAGTGATGGAAATTCTTCACGAAAAAAGAAAAGATTATAGAAAACGTTACTGGACAAAATAGTCGATTTCATTCATAGATACCTACTTATATTCTCAATTCGCAGTTTAATAACTTAAAACTTGAACTAAGTAAAGTCGTTACTTACGGCTCGTTTTCGTAAATGCTAAAAAGAACTTTTGAGTAAGTAGGTTTAGAATTTAATTTTGAAAAAAAACGTACGATTGAAATTAAATTCGAGGTCTACCTGACTTGGAGGTTAGATGCTCGGCCTCAAAAGCGTAAGATGGTACAGGTTAGGAATACTGACAATCCACAGGCTATGTTTTATTTACCGAAAATAACAACCCCGGGGTGACACTGAGGGAAGCTATTCCGCTACTTTCGAGTTAGTTCTGCTCTCCAATTGATGCATTTATCGTGCCAGAGCGGAATAACACTTCTTGGTGTCACCCTGATATCGACATCGCGGGTCAAATAAAAGAAAACCTACTAACAGATTCACTACCCAAAATGGCGGCGAGTTTAATTTGGTTCATTTAATGCTGCTTAATGAGATTCCTCCACGACAGACTACAAACAGCCCTAAAAGACGCTAGGCAATATAATCCCGATTCTTAAACTTTCAATTAAAAAAATAAAAATTACAGGTTTGGCATCGACGTTGTTTCACCTGTAGCGACTGCGCCCGATCGTTAGACTCAACAAATCTAAATGATGGCCCTGATGGCGACATTTACTGTCGAGGGTGTTACGGTAAACATTTTGGACCGAAAGGTGTTGGATTCGGTTTAGGAGCTGGTACGCTGACAATGGCATAAATGAAATCAAACTCAACCAAAAAGATCAATCAAGAACCATTTTTTTAAAGCTTTAAATTATTAATTAATTTAAACTCTCTCACCGTGTAAATGCGATTTTAAAAAGAGGAAGTTCGACGATTTCATTAACGATGATTTTTTTTTTTTAATTTTGTTGCCATTATTAAGTTACATGTAACTAAAATTAATTGTTTCCTTTTGATTATACATACATACAATATTATACTGCGCATACGAAAAATCAAATACATTTTTTCATAGAATATTGCAACTGAAATTTTTCTGAAATCGAATTGAAAATATTGGTTGATTAGATATTATATTAGGTAAATCTTAGCAGACTCACAGAGATAACAATTTTTAAATTTTGTAAATTCAACCAATATAATTATTTACGTTTCAAAGTTTTAGACAAATGAAAGTTTAAATTTTTCTCAAACGATCCAATATATTATCTGCACAACCGTATCACACAAAATTTAATAAGTTTCAATGTCACAATGAGAATGTGCTTAGTTTACGTAAAACGCATCAACCTCTTTCTAAAGCAGATTATAGATTAAACTCCATCAAAAGCCCTGTTTTTAAATTAAGTTATAACCGCATTCAGTCAAAACCAAAATTCTCCGACAAGAATAAATTTTTGATCGTAGCTGCGAGCATATAATAATTTTTCTGTAAACTGCGTACAATCAAATGGATATAGGGGTACTGTGATGATCTTTTGTTAATATTCAGAACTCATCTGTAGTATTTTTCCTCTTCCACGATTCAAAAAAGTATTAAAATAATATTATACTTCTCAACTTTTGATCCTTTAAATTTTTTCTATCGGTAGGTAATAAATTAATAATTCATAGGTTTAAATAGTTTCGATGAGAACTACGTCCAAATAATCCAAATTTCTATGGTCTATCATTTCTGTACAGATACATTTATAGCTATATGTCTGTACCGTATATTCTGTACGTGTCAGTTAATATCGGTAAACAACGTAACTTAGAACAAATAAGGAAAATTCAATCGATAAAAGTACAAGTATATCTATATAATACCTATGCAGAGTACTGTAGGAGCAAGTCCATACAAAAAGTTAATTAAATCTTTTATTAGTGAAAGTTTATACATGTATGACTCAAAAAACGGCAAAGTATAAGTACCTACCCACCTCTATTGGCTACTATAATCTATTTCATTCACAACCGCATGTTTTAAAACTCGCTCTGAACAATCACTTTTACTCAAAAGTTTCGTACCTACTTAGTAGAATCTTACAGTTCATTAGACAAAAGAAAATAATTCTGTCTGGAAGAGAAGCGCATATAAAGCAAAATTTTTTTTAATTTTCTAACAAATTTTTCAATTCAGAACTTTATAGATCAAAAGTTGAGAACATCAATATTCATTGAATGTAAGTAAATATAGTTAATAATTACCAGTCAAGTAAACTTTTTGGAAGACCGCATAGGGATCAAAGCTCGCAAGTTTTAACTGCAAATCGCAGGAAGTGTAGACTTTCGATTACTATGTAGAATAACAATTTATCACCAACAACGCCGATAAACTAACAATTCAAATTCAAAATTGATACGATAAAAATTGTAAAATCAATTAATTATGTACATTCTTAACTGAAGAAAAAAATCAAGTGATATATGAGCAGTGTCAGACGGTTTGTGAATAATTTAATTGATCAAAAAAGCAAGGCATTCGAACATTTGAGCGACAATAGTTGAAATTCTTGATTTCGCTTCAGCGAATGATTTGATTACGCACGGTAAATTATTAAGGACTATAACTTAAATCCAAAAACCAACTAGAGAAAAAGAGATTAACGATTATAATCATCAATTGTACTTCGCTTCTTTTCTTCCCAACATCGACACTTTCGCAACAATGAATTCATTTTGAGTAATTTATTATTAAAGATTTTACAGATAATCTTCATTCGCAGAAATGGCAACAATCTGAAAAATACAATAATTTTATATAAAATATCACGGCATTATATCACGTTTAACAATTTGCTGTAAATATCGAAAACGAAAAATTTATGACGGTCAAAATAAAATAAGTCCACTTGTGAATCTAAATTAATACGAACTTATGTTCAAACAAAACGAACATTCATCAGAAAAATTCGGCGGAAACTAGCTGACGAAGAAACCAAAACGGCAAAATCATCGATCCAGTTTCAAAGTCGAGAAATTTTAGATTTTGACTAAGTATGGTCAACCATTTCATTGAATCGCTGTTTCAACATTAACAAAACGTATTGAAACTACAGAAAATAGAAATAAATGAATTTAATAAACTACTTCACATAGGCTTATATGACAAATTTCAACAAGTTGACATCTCCAGCGAGAAATATAACAATATTTCCCCTTTGGTTGGTAAGATTTTTCAAACCAATGTAACAATTCTGCCGAACTTCCGTATTTTCATGCAAACTTTAACCATTTTGGTATCAGCAGCCATCAGTTTGATATGGAAAATTGCAGCTCAAGTTTCTGAAGAGGATATTCAAATTTCTAAAATTTTCATGGCGTAGATACGTTCTCGAATTTTCTTCAAAAGGTGCTCAAAATTCGTACCTAAACTAATGAGTAAGAACAAAAGAATTTTCTTCTGAAGGTGAAATCGTAAGTAGTATTTGTATTATATTCTCCTGATGTTTCAGAATTTATTCTGTCTTTTCAAAAAATTATTTGGTTGCTCTACTCCAGTCTTGGAGGTATTAATTTTTGAGTAATATTTCTACTTCAAAGAACTGACACAAATGACAGAAATAATACAAAAAACTCGAGCGCAGGAAACAACGCTAGAAAATGTAGGTTTTCCTCAGCAAAAAAATTTGAATAACTGAATATTTGATGAAACTGAATTATGTGAAACTTGAAAATTAATAAATGATTGGTAGTCGAATAAAATAACGACAAGAAGGCATTGATGACAGCTTTTTTATCCTTCTAAAATATATGTCTCTAGTTAGCAATAATTTAAGACTTATTAAACCATTTTTATCCGAGAATTTTCAAGTAATTTAGAAAGAGAATTTACAATTTGTTGAAATATAATATAATTTTATGAAATTAGATACAATAAAAAATGAAAACTTGAAAACTATCTGAAAGAATTAAAAGTAAATATTACTTTTAAAATGAAAGTGTCAAGGAAATTCATAATGAAGTGTTGTGGGGACAATACTCGTATGAGGTAATGGGGGCTTGCACCCCTTGATGACAGTTGCCGCCCAAAGGCTGGCAATAATCGTCTTTATGACGTTAAACAAATTTACACTGGTGCGTTTGTATGTTCGTACCTGTACGTAAATACAGGTAAGATACATTGCACAGGCTGAGATCAATTACCAGATAACGATCTTGGTAATGTCACTGCCTGGTACCAAACGCGCTGCGTCGTTTCTTATCACCTTGACAGAGGCAAGAAACGACGTAACGCATGACATAATTACGTACATGTACGTATGCATGAGTGTCTGTGTGCGTGTACCAAATCATGTATATAAACTCTCAGAACCGGCTCAAAAATTGCCTATGCATGAATTAATAAGCTGTTTAAAACAAAATTTTGCAGAATGATGAAATATAATATATTAATTAATGTCTGTACTAAATTTCATGATTATTGGTTAAAAATTACGCATTTTAGAACAATTTACAGGCAAAAAATGAAACATAAAAAGATGTAATAGACGAACCAAAGGGGTGATCTGGATCAAAAACAATATGGTTTGTCTTTATATAGATCCAAATATGTATCAAATTTCAAGACTATCGGATAAAAATTTCAACCAATACCCGAAGTTCAATAGAAATGTGTATATATACTGTGTGTACATATATAACATACATACAAGCAATTAACCCGATTTATAAACATACATCTCAAAATGTACATTTCTTTGATACTTAGGTACATGAAAGAATATTTTTTTCAACTACTGAAGTTTTCAAGATTAAATGTATCTACCTATACACATTCTTGAAGCTTAGAGAAAAAACATAATCAACTCAGGAGAAAATTAATAAATCCTGGCTTTAATTTTAACAAATTCCAAAATACCTTCTCTACTTGTTTCCTGGAATATAATTAAAAATAAACCCCCTTGATGTCGCAACACATTGCACACTAAATACAAAATTGTTACAAAATGCAATGAAGGAACGATGCTTGGAAGTATGAAAAAAGATATTTCAAGCAACACAGGAACCTTCTTTCTCCCTCAATTTTGTATTTTACTTTTTTTTTTTTTGGAAAGTACTGAATCGATAGGCAACGAACTCTTATTAAGCCAGCTAAGCTACTTTCAAAAAGATAATCTCTCACAAAAATTTCAGTTTGATCTCTTTCATAGTATTCTTAGAATCTTGGAAAAACAATTTTTCCAGCAATTATTATGAGTTTTACATTTGTCTCAGAAACTATATTGAATGGAAAGGCAATAAACTCTTATCAGATTTTATCCTGTATAATTATACTATCTTTTGTGAAAAGTGCAACCTTTCTTTCTCTAAATCTTTGGAAAACCACTTTTCCTGTAAATTTTTCAATTAATTCTTTTCTTGTTTTCTCGGATACTATTGAATTAACAAGTACCAAATATCAGACTTCCATCAGATCTGTGCCTATACCTGAATTATCTTTCGTGAACACCTCAGAAAAATCCCTTTTGTTGATGTCTCAAAATCATAGAAAATCCACTTTTTTTTCAATTTTTTTTTCTTTCCAAGTTTTCTTAGAAATTACTTAATAAATAGGCATCAAACACCTATCATGATGTCTGTTTTCAATATAAAATATGCGCAGCTTCAGATGTGTAGAACGTATAACTCAAGTTGTTTTTTTCTATCTTTCACATATTTTTAAACCACAGCTCATACGGAACATTGGACATCTCTTTAGTTGTACTTCTCTAGCACTAATTAACTTCTATCAAACCTAATCCTATTTAAGGACTACTTTTTGCGAATATTTCAGTGCAATGACTTATCCCTTTTGTCATTTTTTCAAAATTTTTGAAAAACTACTTTCCCAGAACTTTATTCTTTTCCCATAAGCATCAACTTCGAACATCTACCAAACTTGTGCTTAAATGAAAACTATTATACTTGAACATTTCAGCGCAATTGCTCTTACTTTCTCAAAATCCTTGAAAAACCACTTTTTCAGTTTTCTTGGAAGCTACTGAACCAATATGCATGAAAATACTATCAGAATTCAGAACCAATCTAGTAGGGAGTCCAGAACAAAAGAGTCTTACTCTAGTGGCAGAAATTAAGAGTGCTAAAAGAGTGATCATATATTCTGATAACTGTTTATAAGTACAAAACGAGCATCTTTGAAAGGAAATATTTAATGGGAAAAGTGAAATTTTTGATGACTAAAACATGATTTTGTTTTATTGTTGTTACTAGCAGGGACGGATTTACAGCTCCAGCGTCTGGGTACATCAAAATTTTTGTATCCCCTTATTTTTCAATTGTTGCTACCCATACCCCCTGAAAAATTTTTTTAATGGATTTTTATCAGGAGTTTTTACCAGATTAATAAATTATAGATTTAACTGAATATTTTTTTGTGGTCATACTTAGTAAAAAAAAAAGTCAAAAAATTTTTTCTCTTATTTTTTGGTGCTGCCCTTTAAAAATTTGCTGCTTGGTACAGTTGTACCTTTGCACCTCCCTAAATCCGGCCCTGGTTAATCGTATGTTATGAATTTGACAATTGTATTAAAAGTAACTCCAGAAGGAAGATATGGATGCTTTTTTCCTTATGGGAAATAGCATGTAAAAATATGTGAACGAACTTCATAAACATCCTTTCAGAAGTCATAGCACATAAGCACAAGCGCATCACCACAACTGGACATCCCAATTACCTACTAAATACTATTTTTCAAGAAAATTTCAGGATCATCTTTGCAGCATATAATTTAATTATAATACATACTCAACTTTTTCCATTCCAAACTTTATTTAAAACTTTTTCAAATTATAAACATTCACCCAGATCAGCAGTAGCGTACTGAGAGATTTTTTTGGGGGGTGTACCAGGTGAAAATGCCGATTGCTAGGGCACATATCCAAAGAAATTGCGGACTATAAAGAGAAATACAGCAAATTTGATATAATTTGCCCACTGGTTTCCAGATATTTGGGGGGTGTAACACCCCAACCCTCTTCGCTACACCCCTGCGGATCAGGCCTAAACTTTGAGACGAAGCATCGTGTTTGAATTATCACGTTTTTTCAGACTTTTTTAACCCTAAAACCTTTACACGGGTCAGGCCTTCAATTTGAGACTAATATCATCGAATTTAGTTCGATAATGAAGATACCTTTTTTTATACTTTTTCTTAACTTAATATCTTCTCACGGAGGAGCTACAATTTCAGACTAATATCGTCGCATTCGGTACACTAATGACGGAGTTTTCTCGACACAATTTTTTCAGTTTCATCTTTATAGGTACATGTAATGTAGATATGAACATAAGCTATTAGTGCCAAAATTATCTTCATAAACAGTGAACGTAAACTGAAAATTATGAATTTATAACTGTTAACAGACTTTTTTACTTTTTGGTCACATCGAACACGGATTCTACTGTAGGCAATCACAATAGCGGAATAAAATATTCTGGGAAAATTTTAAGCTGTCCGTTTTTAGAAATCAAGACACGTAGACAATAATTCTGTGGAACTCATTTGATTCAGCAATAAAAAATGTCATAATTGGCTGAAACAAATGATAAACCGAATTTTATATCGTGGTTGACAAAAGAGAGAATTAGGCTCATTCACTGACCTACAGAAATATACAAAATTATTTCCAGAGCCGTCGGAATAACAGGAATTAAAAAATAAAATAACTGCAGCTCATTCACACATTATAATATTTACTTGTCAAAATTAATCAGTAAGTACATGTTTATTTACATCGAAGTTTTTCCCTACACTTGTGGGACCAGTAGCACTACAGAATTAAAATTTAAGGTAAGTGTTATTCGAAAATAAATTTTAAGATTTGAAATATGCTTTCTTCTTAGTATTTTGGAGCTGAACCGTAGTGAAAAGCTTTAATCTTATTTACTTTTTAAGCAGGTTTTCTTTAGAAAGTCTACTTATTACGCTTGGTGCGGTATTAGTCCCCAGGGTTGAGGTAGGTATGTTTTTTGTTTCATGACCTCGGGAAAATTTTGGCAAGAATAAAACTCAAATTCATAATTGTATTTATATATTTATTCCGTTTTTTCCGTTTTCTTATTCCCCCAGTACAGGTTGCAATTTTCGTCTGATAATCATGAAATTTGATATGAAAATTTTTACTAAGCCAAGGACCAGACCTATTGATTCTATTGCGGATCGGCCGGACGATACTTCCGGTACTGCTATTTTTGTTTTTATATTGGTCACAAAAGGCGGAATTTTGGAACCATATGTATGAAATTTGAAACAAATATTTATTATATTTATTGTAGCATGCTACCAAATTTGGTGCGGATCGACCGGACGGTACTTTCAGTAATTGTTTTTTTCTTTTCTTTCTTTCTAATTTTCATGAACTTCTCTCTTTACAAAAATTAACATGTTCGTGTTTTCTTCTTTTATTTCATAATTTTATTATATTTCTTTGACTTTATTTGAAATTATGATTATTTACCATACTTAATCGTTCTAATTAATTTTTCATTTCAAGAAATAATGCTTTTCAACTTCACATTAATTGTGCAATATTTTGTCAGCAACTATAAAATTTCATACAATCAAAACATACCATTAACGCATATGAACTTACAGACAATTGATTGACCATCAAAATTCATAATTCTTTTTCTCGAAACCTATACTTTTTCTAGCGAGGCTTTCTGCGCTAGAGTTTTTTATCTTACTTTCCTCATTTTAGAAAGCATTATGGGTTTTATTGGTGCTCAAACATGTAAATGAAAAATTCATGCAGGAAGACCACAGACTACTGGCTCCAGCTTCCAAACCAACTTCTCCCATGTCAGCAAATATCTTACAGACGCGGGGAAGGTCACGTTGTCGTAGCCTAACAAAAAAATAAAATGAGGTAATTCTGATGAAAAAAAAACAAACAAATATATTTCAACATATTCTCTGCCGATGATCAAATAAAAAACATTAAAGAATAAAATACATCGTATATACTTCGAAAAACAAAGAATGCAAAAAAGATAGAGAAACAAAAGAAAAGAAAAAATAATCGTCATGTAAAATATGCAGAAACAAACGTTCACCAAAGATAAATTTTTTCGACTTAAAGTAGTAATTATATGTTTAGGCCACAATGTTTACTCGTTCTCTCAACACTCTTGACACATGTCTCTCATTTTTCACGTGACCATCAAATTCAGCCAAACAAAATATCTCATTACAAAATGAACAATACGTATTACTACCGATTTTAAAGATGCCATCAAAATGAGCAATTTCTTGCTTATGGCAGTCCGAATTTAAGTGAATGTTTGAAGCAGATTCTACAATTTTCAAATTGCATACAAGGCAATAATGAAAATAACCAATTTTCATGATACTGTTTTCGATGGATCGATCACTTATTCCATCAAAATAAGTAAACTGAAGGTGCTTTATGTGTTTCGAGGATTTCATGTGACTCAAAAAATTACCACGATTAACCATACACACATTACATCGAACGCAATAAATTCCACCGTTCCAAAAAATGTATTTAACAGGATCGAGTTGGACCAAAACTGTTTCTTTGATATCAATGGAATTTAACAAATAGTTTCCCGCAAAATCCTTGTGATTCAAATCATAAGTGTGAGCCAACTTGTATAATTCCGTTGGTAAAATGACACCACACAAGACGCACATAAATTTTTTATTGAATTTCATAATGCCACCGGTCGATGAAATATTTTTCAAAGTTTGTTGGACGGCTGTTTCAAATTCCGTACTTTTTCCAGTGGAAATCGGCACCTTCGTAATGGCATTTGAAATCACTGGATGAGCTGTAGGAGTAGTTTGAATGTTTGGGATGGATATTTGATCGGTAGCAACTACATTCGTCACAATTTGATGATTGGTAATTTCGTATTCAGGGCTTTTCCATGTTGAAATGGGAATATCTGCATCAGAATTAAACGGTACTCTACTATTTACAGTTTCACCCAAATAGGTTTCAACCGGCGGTGAACAGGCCGGACGTAAATTATCTCTGACCGAAGGACTGATCACAGGCTGTTTGGTAACGTAACTCGTGCAACTAGGCTTCATTTTTACAGATACCTTAGACTGACATTCAGCATTCTGTGTTTGCTTATTCGACCTATCAACACCTTTGAAAGTGGGAAGCATACGATCAAGCACAGAGCTAGCCTTACGCAACTTCATTAATTCACAAAAAAAATTCTTCACAGCAAATATGATCAACCAATCTTCATTGAATGGCGTCACGGTGCCATTACGAATTTTTTCTGCAATAAGAGCAAAACATTTCAACATATCAGACAGCAATGTGTTCGGATGAGAATTACTAGCAGCCTTATTGGCATCCGCGGTTTTTGAGTCTCCGCATCCATTCAGTTGGCTCATGTATTTTTCAATGACAACTAAAATGTCAATTCTACAACTCACTTGTTGTTCTACTGACAGCATTTGTAAATCGTTGGACAACGAGTCGCAAAAACTGTCAATACATAGTTTTTCTATAAGGCAGGTGGTAACAGCAGACTTTCCACCGCGGCCGTTACGTTTTGTATTAGTCGTCTGGCTGTTGACATCGGCATTAACGGGGTTCACAAACTCTTCCGACGTTTTCAAAGAATTCCCTTATTTTGAAGAGAAAAAAAATAAACTTACATTAAAAAAATAAAACAAACTCAATCTAGACGATTATTCTTGGAATATCACTCATAATTCTCACTACAGAAGTCAACTTTACTTATTAAGCCAAAATATGCAGGATCAAATTTCGACATACAAATGGTTCATAACATGTAGAAATCCCCCGCACGCGCGTGTATACAATACGTGCCTACATTAATTAATCGAATGGAAAAAAATATGTATAGGTATAGGTATTGTTGAATAAAACAACAAAAACATCTTGTTGAAATGTAATTAAATTAGGCTGGTTTTGCAATATCAGCGAAAAAATTAACGAGGAAACTTATGGAAGGATCAATCAAATATCATAAATCGTTTTACCTGAATCAAATAGATTAAAACTAAACAATAGCCCTGAAAATTCTGTTGTTAGAAATAAATTAAACAATTAATCAAACAAATTAACGAAATATCCGATATAATAATGCACACCTACATTTTATGCTAAATCCGTTTACTTCGAACAAAAAATAGATAAACTTACGTATATTATGCAAGCTTATAACTTAAATACAGTAGTATAGCTAAAAATTAACTGTATTGAACATAAATCATATCATTATCATTTGGGACGCAATTATATAACACACCACCCGATGTGTGATATTCCAAGGTTAAAATTCTGGAGAATGAATAAAATGTTCGTTTTACCTTCAGTTGAAGTAACGCCAGTGTTATATCCTTGGTAATTCGGGGAAAATGTGCCCGATAGATTTCTGACTCGATTTCTTCGATTTATGTATGGTTCGAGAAACTTCATGTGTTTCAGTAACGACCATTCTCTGCCTGGAGCAGAAGATTTCGGTTCCCTTGTAAAGCGTCTTCTTAAATATTTCCAACGGTAAATGCAATATTCGGCTGGAATAAAATTAAAGTTGATCGGTGTTTATCTTCAACGATATAGAATATTCGAGACGAAGAAGAAACCAATGTTTTCCAATACACCGAAATGGTACTGATGCTGTTTAGGGGCTTCTCATCGATTTTGCTGAAATTTGGTAAGCACACTGAACAATTGATACACCAAATTTAAAGTGTCGGAAACAATTACAACGGGAGTTGTTGAGGTTCAAATTTTGCATAATTTACGGGTAAATTGGTTATTTTCTCAAGGGGGTAGTCAGGTGTGGCTGGATAATTTTTTTTGCGAATGGTAGGTGAGATGGTTAATTTTTTTTATCGACTGCTTACGAAGGAGGTTATAATATACATTTGGTATGTCTATCTCCGGAACTAACAGAATTTCTTTCGCTCAGAACAAGTCTCCTACTATATAGATTTAAATAAAAGTAGAGTCAAAATGTTCTTGACCATACGGAAAATGTAGGCTATTCATATTTGAAAATTAAAACACTAGAAGGGTGTAATTGAAGAAAATAAGAATTTTAAGAATGAAAACATTACTGTTGTAAATTTGGGTATATCCAACAATAAGAGCTACTAATTCAGATTAACGCAGTCGGTTTTTTGTTTTTTTTAAATAAAATTTATTTCTTATATTGTTTCCGATAACTAAAATTTGGTATCAGTTATAAACATCGAGTAAGTACAACGTGTGCGCTACATTACAGGGTAATTGAATAGGAGTACCTACACTGCAATTTTACGAAAGAAACAAAATAAATAATTTACTCACTCGTAGAATTTATTTCTTGGCTGATATTTTTCCAAACATGTTCATTATAACGGTTCATTCTTGTTGCACCCTTGCAATATAAATGCGGATATTTTTCCACCAAACGAATAAGTTTAATATCAGATTCAGCGCTCATAATTCCAAATAATAAACAATTTTAATGAACTCTTGCTCGATGTATTGATAGAGGTACAATAGTCATACGGTCCTAAATCATGAGCCTAACAGATTCCGGTCTACACAATACTTATTAATTTGAACAACCGACACGTCCTAAGCATAAAAATAAGTGTCGAAACAATACCGCTAACGTCTGGCGACTACCACGCTTCATAATTCATATAGAGATGGGCAGTTAGGCACTATCAATAGATTTGTTTTATTTGTAGCGGTGTCGACACCAGAGTGACACCAAGAGGTGTTATTCGCTGTTGCAAGATAAATTCACCAATTGAAAAGCAGAATTAACTCAAAAGTAGCAGAATACTATAATTTCACTGGTGTCACCCCCTAACAGTATTTTTTGCAAATATAACTTAATCAAATGAATGAATAAATGCAATTATCAACTTAGAAACCACAATTAAGTCAAATTTTGTTGGAATACGATTCTCTCACTACCTCACAAATATAATTATTTATATACACACTCAAACTGTAAATAAAAAATACTGTACAACTGGCAACACTGATTGCCTTTATATTTAATACCGACACCAATTACGAACAACTGAGTTCAGATTAAATATAGTTTTACTTGATTAAATTGTGAAATAAACTTGAAAACACATTCTAAATCAAACTTAATTTATTAAAAGAAAAACAAAACATAATATTATAGTAACGCCATATTGATTACAAGATTAGAAGTGAGCGTCACCTCATGACCAGAAAAACAACTTATGATATAGCAGCATAGATAAAAACGACGAGAACTTGACTGGGAAATCTTGATTTCAGTAGTACCAACTACTGACATCTAACACCCCCTTCCAGGCGAGTGTCGAGCCATTTTTATTGGAATTTCTTGAGAATGGATGTTCTTGAGTTATCAAAGACTTGAAGAATCACAGCAGCTTTAAAATCACAGGACTTAATCTTAACAAAACAAAACAAGTATGACGCTCCAAAAAAAAAAAAAAAACTTAAATTCTTAAATTTTTGGTCATAATACTAAACAAAACAAAATTGAGCAAATAAAATCACACAATTAATTGACCAGAAAAGAAGGAAAAACATCAAAATTAAACAAACAAATGAGTATCATCAAATTAATACTAGGTAACGAATCACCTGTAAACAAAATAATATTAGTATTTTCAAATACAAATGATACTTAAAAATAATAAGTCTTCCTGAAAATAAAAGAACACATGATTAAACAGGAACAACAACGAATATAAAAATATAAAAGTATCTGAAAAGGAAAATACAGTTATTAATATTATTCTTGATCGAATGTTCGAATTCATCTTGATGGAATACATCTGGAATAATAAACAGATATAGGTATTAGTATTTCTTCAAATTAAATAGATGTGTTCATCAGACTACTTGACATCAACTTGGTCTTGATAATAAAAGAAAGAAACTTGATTTAAAGAAATGTCGACTCTTGAGAAAAATTAATTAATTTCCTTGAACTAAACTTGTCATTATTTCTTGAGGTTAGAGTCAATATTATAACATAATTTTGAGTCTGGATATCGATCGATGAATTATATTCAGCAAACCAGGAAAATACGAAACTCGTACCCAATTTGGAATTATCCGAACTTGAGTAAATATATCTTGACTCTTGAACTTGAAACTTGATTTACTTGACCGTTAATATTTTTCTAAAATTTATACAACTTACAAATTTTGAGAAAATTTCTTCTATTTATTAATAACAGAAGTTTAACGAATTTTCATTTATGAATAATGAAAATTTTATTAACTTGACTTGACTTGACTTGAACAATAGAGACGGTAACTTGATAAATTAAAGTTTTCGGATATACTTGAGTGACTCTCTTGACTTACCATCTTAATTGTTTAACAGTTTTTCACGTAAAAACTCATGTTGCTGAGTTGTAAGAGGTTTTGTTAAAATATCAGCAACTTGATTATTTGTTGATACATGAATAATTTTGAGTAAGTTATCACGAACATACTTTTTTACCTTGAGATATCGACGTTAGATATGTTTAAGTTTACCATGATTATAGAAGATAGATAATAAGTTACAAGTGGACTGATTATCTTCATACACGGTAACTTGAGTTTTAAACTGAAGAAAAGTTTCTTCAGTTAACCTACTACAATAGAGCATATGACTTGAAGCAACAGCAATGGCTACAAACTCGGCCTCAGTAGTTGACTCAGAAATTACATCTTGTTTTCTGCTGCCCCAAGCAATTGTATTACCAAACTGTTTAATACAATAGCCAGTAGTGGATTTTCTTGATTTATCTGCTGCGAAGTCAGCATCAACATACGCAACAATATCTTCATCAGGACTTGAGTAGGTTAAACCTAAAGTCGGAGTGTGTTTTAAATAACAAACTACATGACTTACTAGAGTACAATGTAACTCCGTAGGTTTTTCTTGAAATCTAGCTAAGAAACTTACCGCAAAAGAAATATCTGGGCGAGTAGTATTAGCTAAATATAAGAGTGACCCAATAGCCGTCCTATACGAATTATGAGGAGGTAGGGGTATTTCTTGAATTTTTGGAAAATTGGCAAAAGAGTTCATTGGAACTAAACGTTCACCACAATTTTCTAACTTGAATTCGTGAATTAGGGTTTTGATGTAATCCTCTTGATGTAGATGAAGATTACCAGTGTTATTGTCAATTTCTATTTGAAAACCAACATAACAACTAGGGGAACCTAAGTTCTTGACTTCAAAATTTTCTTAGATAGACTTGATAGCATTTTGAACAACTTGATTGCTAGAGCCCATAATTAAAATGTCGTCAACATAAGCTAACATTATGACAAAATTATTACCACTTGATTTCATGAAAATGCAGCCTTGACGTAATAATGGTTCAAAACCCTTACTCTTGAGAATTCTTGAAAATTTCACATACCATGACCTAGGTGCAGTAGCTAACCCATACACAGCTTTATTTAACTTGAGTGTGTAAAGTTTGTTGTTGAGATTAATACACTGAGGTATTGAGGTATATTTATCTCGATCAATTTTGCTATTGAGAAAAGCAGTCTTGATGTCTAGCTGTGTAATTCTTAACTTAAGTTTGCAAGCTAAAGAAAAGAACCAACGAATTGTGGTTGCAGTAGCAGTAGGTGAGTAGGTATCTTGAGTTGAATATTTTTCTTGATCAACAGCACCAACTATTACAAGGCGAGCTTTAAAAGCTCCAAAAGGTTTAATGGTAAAAATCCACTTCCACGGAAGTAGTTGATGACCCTTAGTATTTGATTTTGGGACAATACTCCAAACCTTGTAACAATTTAGAGACTTGATTTCTTGAGTTATTGCTTCCTTCCATATGGGCCAGTCAGGTGATTTTAATGCCTCTTTATACGATTGTGGTGCATTAGGAGAAGAAACCTCTGTTTCATCTCTTTTATTATTCGCATCAGAGATACGAAGAATTTGCACTGAGCCATCAATCACTTGAATTTCTTGAGAAAGATCCCAATTATAATCAATTTCGATTATCTCATCTTGGGAATTATCTTCACCAACTTGAACTTGAACAACAGGAGGAGCAATATCTTGGTTGGGACTTGGACTTGAATTTTCTTGATTTTCTACCAAACTATCATTACAAGCAATGTTAGTAGATAGAGAATTATCTTGATTTTCAACTTGAGTTAAATTTTCATCAGGAAAATCTAATTCTTGATTACTAAATTCTTGAATAGTTTCTTGACGTTCATTAATAGCATCCTTAAATATTTTACTTTCATCGAATTTGACATTACAAGAAACGTTAAGTCTTTTTATTAGCAGGATTATATAAAATATAACCTGTTTTAATATAGCCTACTAAATATTGTTTTGTACTAACTACATTAAATTTTTGACCAGTAGGTTGATTTTCTTGAAGTACGTAAGCCAGACAGCCAAAAACGTGAATACTTGATAAATCAGGCTTATTACCGTAAAACATTTCATAGGGTGTCTTGAAATTTAGTGCTCTGTGTGGTGACCCATTATATAAGTATTCGGTAGCATCAGCAGCTAAGCCCCAAAAAGAAGTCTTGAATTAATGAACGAATCTTGACATCAATAGTTCGATTAGCCCTCTCAGCAGTACCATTATGTTCACTAGTATAAGGACCAAAGGTTTCTCTCTCAATTCCTAATTCTTCAGTTGGTTGATCCATGGCCTGAATAACAAATTCAGAACCATTATCACAACGTAAAGTTTTACATTGACCTTCTTGAGGGAATTGAGCCTTAATTCTCTTGACATACATCTTGAAAAACCTAGTTACTTCATACTTTTTCTTGAGAGCAAAAATACTAATATAACGAGTATAATCGTCTAAAAATACTAGTAAATAAATATTTTTCTTGACAAAGGTAGGGGGAGAGATTGGGCCAATCACATCAGTGTGAGTTAATTCACCTGGTCTTGAAGCTCGTTCACGATCTTTATCGAAACGTTTACGAGTCATTTTTGTTTGGTTACAAACTTGACAATCTTGAAATGTGTCCGGACAAATTATGTCTGGGACACCAATAGCAACAGAACGAAGACGATATAAATTTGGAGAAGAAATATGTCCCATCCTACGATGCCAAATATTCCCTTCATTCACCAATTTTGTTCTTTGTTCGTCACTTATCATTTTCTTGACTTTTCAATTTTTCCTTTTACCAGTTTTTGTACGATAAACTGGTAAAGAATTCGAATTATTCTTAACATTACTTGAATTTTCTTGACTTGATGCCCCCTTCAAATCCTGCACAATTTTACCAGAATTTGCGGAATCGATGTTGCTTGATTTATTTTGTTGACTTTTACTTAACTCCATTTTATCGAACTCATCGATCCAGGAGTCATCAACATCAGACCCATCAGTAGCAACATTAGAACCATTACTATCAGACTTTTTGTTACCCGACGATTTACTTGATTTGGGAAACTTGACTTGACTTTTATTACCCAGACCAATTTGATCAGCAATTTCTGACGAACTCGAATCATTAGTGTATTCAGATAATAAAATTGATTTACCTTTAAATATTCTTGATAAAGCCTTTTTGTAGTTCTTGATATTTTTATTCGTACTTGAAGGGACAAATTGATATCTATCTTGACTTGATACTATCTTGATGAGCGGTTTACTTAACCCAACCTCTTCTTGCCTGTGAAATGTAACTTGATTAGACTTGAAGAGTAACTTGATATTATTGTCATTAACAAATTGCTTAACACTAATAAGACCATTTGCTAGACCGGGAACTACTAAGACTTCTTTTAAAACAAAGGTAAATATTCTTGACGATGATTTGTGATTTAAGGTATGCAATCCACTCGATCGCATTTGCCGCCACCAAGTCATTCTTGATGTCCCTCTCCCACATCTTGAAATTTTGTTTACCCTTGAGCTTCTCGTTGTTACCGTATGTATGTAATGGGATCAACAGAACCATCTGAAATTGGCCCATAGTTGGGTAACATTGATACTGGAATGAAGTATTCATTGGAGTATAAATGCTGCCCGACAGTGTTGGATTAGCATCACGTACACACGAACTTGAATTTTGAAAAGCTCCAGGATGTCTTGACACTTGAGGTGCAGGCATAAAGTCTGCTCTTGATTCTTGATAATTTGATACGTGACCAAAACTTGATACTTGACCGACGTTAGTTAGTCTGGGAGGAGAAGCAAAATGACTTTTTGGTGACATTTTCAAGAAATTGAGCGCCGCGAGTGCGTTTGATGCAGAGTCGACTACCATGCTGTCGACGTTCGACGACGATTTAATTTCTGAAACAACATTTGAATAATTTTTATTAATATTTACTTGACTAGAATTCGTTGATATGGCAGACGGTGATTTGCTTGAACTTGATGTATCTACTTGACTCGACAAACTGCTTGACGGACTTGAGAACAACGTAGACGAGATATCTTGATTTAACATATGTAATGGTATTATTTTATCTTGATTCGGCTCGATGGATGGTGATGACAATTGGCCTGGTTGAACCTTCTTGACGATCTTTCCGGAGTCCGAAAAGGTAACGGTAATTGTCAGTTCAGCCATAGTACTCGAAGTTGTCTTGATTTCACCAGCCATAGCGGATAATTCTTGAAGGAGTGGTAGATCTTGAATTTGTACGATCTCGTCTATCGTATCAGTTGTCACAGTATTCACGACCGGATTAAATGACACCTTCTTGATTTTAGATACCTGCTTCTTTTTCGTGACTGGAAGAGCAGGAACTTGAGAACAGCCTTTGCGTGTTTTCGGAGCCATAAAAGACGAAAACCGACGAACACAACCAGCAAATTTCTTGACAAACGAACTTGAAAAATTAAGCGATCTTGACTTACGGAATTGAAAAATTAAGAGATCTTGACTTACGGACTTGAGATTTTTCGTAAAATAAAATACGAACGTAATTCTTGACGATAACAAAGGCGCAAACACGCGAACACACTTGAACTCTGCTATCACTTTATATTTAATACTGACACCAATTACGAACAACTGAGTTCAGATTAAATATAGTTTTACTTGATTAAATTGTGAAATAAACTTGAAAACACATTCTAAATCAAACTTAATTTATTAAAAGAAAAACGAAACATAATATTATAGTAACGCCATATTGATTACAAGATTAGAAGTGAGCGTCACCTCATGACCAGAAAAACAACTTATGATATAGCAGTATAGATAAAAACAACGAGAACTTGACTGTGGGAAATCTTGATTTCAGTAGTACCAACTACTGACATCTAACAATTGCCACACAATGTTACATTTCCACTTTGATCAATGGACACTGTTTTCCGTTTGTTTAGTCGATGTTGCGATGTCTTCACATAAAATAGTTAAGTTCATATTTTTAATTGTGTTTGATTTCAAAAGATCTTAACACCTTAACACATCTCAACAAATTTCATAGATAAAAATGAGATTGAAAATTGTGCTACCTTAACAATGAAAGATATTTTGATGGTAAAAGTGGTGCTATTTTTTGTTTCACATGCATCCTCTATTATATTTAATACTCTGTAGTATCAACGCTTTGAGGATATATATATGATGGGGAAGACATTTAGTGGTTTTGGTGTCGCATCTATGCATAGCACTACCAACACCATGTGTTTTACTTTTTAAAAATCTGATTGGAAGAAAAAATCACCACCATCATTTGTATATAAACACTGGCATACAAATTACCCCATTCCAGAGAATCTGGTTATTTGGATTGGTTGATGTCAATTGATATGGGGTAATTTATATGCCAGTGTACACGTGCTCTATGTAGATGTTAACGACAGTTGATTCCATTGTAAAACAGCAGCATGTTGTCTCTATCATATATATATCCTCAAAGTATCAACCTGTACTGTGATTTAATTCTTTGCCAATAGTAGGTTTGTTCTATTTGATAAATTTTGGCGTTAGAATAGGTCAGAGACATACAGGTAAAGAGAAGTCCAATGCGAAGCATTTGAACACTTGTTCAGCAAAGGCTTCAAAAATAAATGCTTAACATTTAAAAGCATATGCTCAAAAATGAGCAAATGCTCAAGGATTTATGAGCATTTTCAACAACTTTGATTTCTGGACAAAATAAATGAATAACAAGTTTACAAAAAATCATCTATCAAAATGGACATTTGTTATAAGAGAAATCATTTTGTGAAAACAAGGATGGTCACATAGTTGTTTTTATACTAAATTTTGTTCTCAAGTGAGTACACTATCTAATGAGCAACCATAAAGTTTAAATTTATCTTCATTAACAACACATGGAATATCTAGACTGAGTAACCCAACAACTATTGCAACTTGAAAATTTGCAACTGATTGTATATTATTTTGAGAGATAATATTAAAAATGATCTAGCATGCTTGAACAGATATTAAATGGTTGAACATTTTAAGCAACAGAATGTGCTGAGCAAAGGCCTGAGTATACTCTGCATTTGTTCATCAATAATAACTGCTCAAACATTTAACATCATGAGGCTGTAGTTTAAAATATGTGAAAGGTAGAAAAGAAACAACTTGAGTTATGTTCTGGGTATTTGAAGTCATGCATATTTCATAAAGAAAATAGACATCTCTATTCTAATACACACACTATCAAGCTACGACACATACACAGCAACAATTAATAATGGAATTTGAAACATTTTGTAGCATTCTAACTTGACATGTTTTTGATCAGGCATTGATCAATTCTTTAGCTGTATGTCTTAGGGGCAGGTATAAACCCTTTGAGTATATATGTAATGGAGGGCTGATTCTTTTAGTTCCATTCTTCAAATATTGAGTGTTTGAAGGAATTAAATTTCTTAATATATATATCTATATATTCCTACAAATAGATCATTGACTATATATACTATTGTACCCAGACTGACAAACCAATGTTAAATTTTTCCCACAAATCGTAGATAAGAGAACTGGATCCCACATATAGGTTTTGCTGCTATTGTGTGATCAGAGTTTGAAAAAAAAAACAAAAAGATACATGAGCATTCACATTTGTGTGCAGTAAACAACCCTTTTTTTAAAGAGTTTTGATTTCTATTGTCTACAGCAGCCAACTCTTCAGTGTATAGGTTTTTTATGATACTTAACAACAAAAAAGGACTAGTTGAAGAACAATTTGGAAAAATATTTGTGAAAAGG
The DNA here is from genome assembly GCA_011428145.1 of Ericerus pela. NCBI lineage: Eukaryota > Metazoa > Arthropoda > Insecta > Hemiptera > Coccidae > Ericerus > Ericerus pela. The sequence continues at coordinate 784,916 of WOFM01000126.1, forward strand.
AGATTCACTATTGTGTTTTAAAAAAGAAACACATTTTTGGTGGAAACCTTCTCCACTTGGTTTCTCAGTCTTATATAAATATTCAGTCAATGATACAAGTATATTAATGGGCGAAATGGAGTAATTTCATTCCCCAAATATGCTATCTGTATCTGATTGTAACCTCCTATAGAAATATTATACGGATTAGCCCTACATGACATTAATACTCAGATGCATGCCCATCTAAACGCTGTTAAGAAAAATGGTACCACTTTTGAAGTAGTTGTGGCTATCCTTACAGTACCAAATTTAAATTTGTTTGCCCGTATTCAAACCCATAACAATTATGAGAATATTTTTTTAATTGAAACTTTCTCGCGGATGGTAATAAACTAAAAAACACTTAAAAAATGGATCACCATGATTTTGAGAGCTTGGCTCATTCAACTCCAACTAATTCATTGTATGAAAATTATGATTCATTGATAAGTTGACAGAGAAAATGTTGGAGAATGAACTTGAATTTTACAATTGTAATTTGATCTTGAAAAATGATAGTTAGCTGACAAATTGCAATACACTATTGCAGTTTATTTCTTAAATATTTTATCATTATTAATATTGCACCTATGTTCATTTGTTCATTTAAATATGTAAGAATATGTATTCACATTCTTAAAATAACCACAGTTTCTGTCTGTGTTTCACACTCGCTGATATAGTGAGTTGCAGAGATCTTTCATATATATATTAGATTTGTATTATATTCATCTATTGATGGATTTTAAGTATGGAAAGATGAAAGATGTGTCTACATGATTCTTCATTATTTTCTAAAGAGCTTACAAATCCATCAATACATGCCAAGCTAGTGGGATGATCTTGAGGAAGACGGAATGCTAATTAGTAAACAATCAGCTCAGTTCTTTCCCTAGTGTGGCTCCCCCTCGAAGAATGGGGATGTAAGAATATGTATTCACATTCTTAAAATAACCACAGTTTCTGTCTGTGTTTCGCACTCGCTGATATAGTGAGTTGCAGAGATCTCTCATATATATATTAGATTTGTATTATATTCATCTATTGATGGATTTTAAGTATGAAAGATGAAAGATGTGTCTACATGATTCTTCATTATTTTCTAAAGAGCTTACAAATATAAGACCTTAGCCATGCTTCTGAGTGATAATTGGTAAGTGGTGAGTGTAGATTTTGTTTACAAAATCAATCCTTTAACACAAGTGATCATGCATGAGCTGTAAGTGTTACCACTTACTACTCAACATGAGAATCAAACTTGTTCCATTTTTGTGCTCAATGCTCAGCATTTTTTCTCTTATCATATAATTTCACTGTTATCACCATAAATTACGCAAATTGCATGGCCACCTTGCTGCTTATTTGCAGAGTTGTAAGTGGCAACCACTCACAGCTTACCTATTACTTCTTCAGAAGCATAGCTGAGGCCTAACCTTTGCAATATATCTACAATTATCTTGTTTTTAAAACAATTTATTATTTACTGAAACCAGATAGAAGTTTAATTTCAGCTATGTGTACCATCAAACACTCTTTTTATTTTTTGAAATAACTGAATTAAATGAACATTTAAATATAACTGATAATGCAGAAACCACAATATACATGAATTTCAGAGATTAAAATGAGACAGAAATTGTACCATTCCATAGGGGTGGGGATATGTCTTATCAAAGCAGTGTCATTTTTCATCTCACATGAGTCTTCTATTATATTTATTTAATACTCTATGGATGCAACACCAAACACTTGGTTACAGGCAGGTGACAGGTAGGACTATACTATATAGCACTGACCACTAAACCAGCTAAGCTCCATAAGCCCGATGTACATTTTAATGTGAAGACATGACTGAGAAAAAATAGGGAACACTAGAGTAAGGCTCTTTATTTGTAGGTATGCAGATGATCACTGTGATAAGAGATTGACTGCCATTTTGTTTTTATATACATATATATATATATATATAGTAATAATAAACAATGTAAAATTCATGAAAAATCAAATAACACGAGATGGTGGCTCATCTCTCATAATCCTCAAGTACATACCTACTTTTAAAAAACATTACCTAGAGTACCTTCCACATATTTTCAACCTCTTGCTGAAGTTCACCAATTTAGAATTTACTTGATAAATAATCCCTTAAATTCATAAGGATAGCGTATGTAAATATAGAACATACTGAAAACCGCAAAGTTGTTAGAGTTTTGAAGACTTGACAACATTGAAATTACTAACAACAAACAAACTGAATCATATTACGGTGAAGGAAATTTAACTGAACTGACAACTAAAAGATCTAGTAATACTTGAAATTAAAACACATAAAATTCTCATTACTGGTGATCTCTTTATTCGGTTATCACATTACAACACGAAGGCTGGAGATTAACAAAACTTCACAAATTTGATGGGCACAGAAATATGTCACAGATTATATAAAATCACAGTCAAATATAACAAGACATGATTTGGATGTTCAGTATGTTCTCACATGCCTCCTCAAATCATGTATCATGAGAAAAAAATTAATTATAAAAAAAAGATACATATAACTATCGCTAGAACAAAATGGTACTACTTTTCAGCATAATTTGCGCATTGCCACATTTTGTCACTATTTTTGTATGCCATTGTCACCTCACAACATAGACAGCCCTCTTAAGTTTAACTAACTTTTCATTCAGGCATTCTGCCCATTAGAAGTTATATCATCTAACTTATTAAATTTTATTGAAATTATTGGAAATAAAATAAAAATGAAAATAATTATTAGTCATGAGGCAACAAACTATGGTACAACATGGACTAAATCGTTGAATGGTATAAATTAAAACCACTTGGAGAGATAATGTAATCTGAAACGTATTTGGAACTTGAAAATTTAGAACAGATTGTGACATTTATTTCTATTTCTAGACAACTTGCTTTTTTTTCCAAAAATTATTCTAAATATTAATAAATTGTTGATTACTGATTAGTGATTACTATGTTTCATTTTCCCATTTTCCAAACCCATTCATTTTTATGTTATGAGTATTTTCACTCAGCTGTGGATTAGTAGTTGTCAACCTCCCTCATCCAAAACACCAGAGATAAATTGAAGAATAGTGGCAACTCAGAATTCATAATACTTTTGTTGAAAAGATCTACATTATATATACCATGTATATCACAAACAAATCTAGTTTAAGTTGAAGTATTATGTGGAAAATAGAAAACTATTGTTGGATTATATGGTCAGAGGGGTTCAGACAATACAGGTAACTTCATAGTTGGTGCCAATAATTAAATATTATTTTCTTGATTTGGAAACTGATAATTATTGTTACATTATAATTAAATAATTACATACATTTTTTTTGCCAAATCAACACAAAAGTATTGCAGATTCATGGTAATGTTTCTGTTTGTCATGAACCAAAAGTAGAAACCTTAAACAGTTTCTCAATTTATTTGTTCTGTTGTTTTGTATTTCATTGTGGTATGTGTAACGCATATTTTCATCTATTTTTAAATATGACGAACATATTTGATGACACTGTCTAAATACCAGAAACTCAGGTATTTAGCCATAGTTAAAACATCCTACAACTCTTTCTAAACAACCTAAAATTATCCACATTAAATATTACTAAAATATATGAATATTGCTTCCATATTCAATGACTTAAATATGTCTGTCCGTCAATTATATCGCGAGTCAGTACATCCCTATAATAATAAGTTCCTACCTCACTTAGTCTATTCACCACATACATTTAGACACTCTCAACGGGTATATAAACTCTGTTTAAAAAGACACAGTACACAGTGCTACCAGTTAGCTTTCTAATGGAGAGTCTTTGTCTAAAGGGTTTAATCCCAATATTCAACCTAGATTAATAGTGTTTGAAATATTATTTAATGTACTTGTGTCCTACAAATTATTATTTTATTAAAAGTGTTTAACTGATCTTTGTGTTTGATATATATTATAAAGTCTCTCAAGAAGTTAAGGTTCATAATAGTTCGTGGATAGTGAATTGATTATTTAAATTTACAAAAGAACTTCTTTTAGCAGTTACAAGAAGGTCATATGAAAAAATTTATAGAGATATTTAACAAACTTGCAAGAGAATTAAGAGATCAAGGGTATCAACTAACATTAATGGAGGAAATACAACAATTAATGATGGTATTAAAAGATGAATTTGACGTAACAATAATAGCATATAATACTCAAAATAATATAGGGAAGAAGTACTAGTTTGGAAAATGTTATGATAAACACCAGGTTGCGTAACCAAGGGCAGACAAGGGTGGTCCGCGGACCATCCCAAAGGCATTGCGATTTATGATCTATCTGCTGGTCCACTTGGAATTTCAACCGAAGTTAATCGGTCTTGGGGTACATTCGTTTTATTTTTTTGACCTTCATTGATTGAAGTTTGACTAAAAAAAAGATCGGTTTCTTTTGCTCCTACATTATTCGCCTCCCCCCACCTACCCAATCAAAAAAGTTTCGGTATCTAATGGTTCATTCTTGGCCCGAGCAAAAAAAAAAAAGCTGATTATGCCACTGAAAACACTCTGCATGTTACTTCAGTCAATATATTCATAATTTTATAGACGATAAAATAGCTGTTCTTTTTGGCTACTTGCTGGGAAAAGTTGAGACAACTTCACAACTGGGGAATTTCGATGTTCTATCTGCCTAAGAACAATAGAATTTTCACAACTTTTCACAGTAAGAGGCCAAAAAGTATACAGTACTAATGTATGAAAAAACATTTGAACAGATAAAACGGTAGGTATAATATTAACTGATGGTTAGACTCTGAGTTCAGTCACCGGCGTCGGGCGAGACGTATGCATATGAAAATGGTTTTCAGCGTAGCACCAAAATATTTGTTTAGCTAGATTATCATACAGTATATTAAAATTACTCGCATTACTGAAGAAAAACCTCCAAGAAGGTCGTATATAACCAACCATGTACCCGTAGATTTAGTTCGCTTAATTATGAACTTATGTGTCCTCCCAAAGGATTTCTTCAATTTCCTCAGAGGTATCTTCAGTTAAGCGACTTTAGACAAATGCGTTTTCCTATTCAGACAGTGTAATTTCCCTTTAACTGATTATTTATTTTACGACCTAAATATACACCCATAGTCATGAAATGATGCGTCCACCGATAAATTTTTTGTCTCTACGGAATTATTTCTCGTTCGAATTAATGGATCGGAAAAGTGTTTAATACTGATTACATATAGAATCAAATATGATTTTAAAGTGTTTTTGAAAATTCGACTGCAATAGAGGGCAACACATTAACGTATTACCTATCTCTGCAGTCTAAGAATGTGAAATTTTGAACTGAACATTCAGAATTTTCAGCATTAAAGTGACGTACTCGTGATCAATAGAAATGAAAAGTGAATCAAAAGAGAAAAATGTATAGATTTCGTAGATTCAGAACATATTTTGCGAAAACCAAAAGAATACAATTAGTTACGTATTCTAAAAAAAATAACACCATGAGTCTTATACGTAGGTCGTAGATGGAAGTCAGGCAAAGAATTGCGAAGCTGAGCCCCAACATTTTTCAGAGCTATTTACCTATTTTACTAAAAAAAAAATGATTTTTTTACAGGTAGGTAGTTGACAGCAGCAGCTTTTGTTATCAAAAGACAACAATCAATATGGCTGTACTCAGTAGGTACTGTACTTTAATCTTCCTTCATCGTCATGCACAAAAACGTTAGGTACAAAATTTCGATAGAGACAAGAATCAAAAAATAAAAATAAAATCAAAGATTAGAGGCATTCGAATGAAAGCCACAGATATCCATACATAATGGAGAAGTGCGGGGTGATCTGCAAATTATAGCACAATAATTAATTATATATGTAAGCTCTATAGAAAATAATGAAGAATCATGTAGACACCTTTCATCTTTCCATACTTAAAATCCATCAATAGATGAATAGAATATAATACGAATCTAATATATATATGAGAGATCTCTGCAACTCACTATATCAGTGAGTGCAAAACACAGACAGAAACTGTGGTTATTTTAAGAATGTGAATACATATTCTTACATCCCCTTTCTTTGAGGGGGAGCCGCACTAGGGAAAGAACTGAGCTAATCGTTTACTAATTAGCATTCCGTCTTCCTCAAGATCATCCCAGTAGCTTGGCATGTATTGATGGATTTGTAAGCTCTTTAGAAAATAATGAAGAATCATGTAGACACATCTTTCATCTTTCCATACTTAAAATCCATCAATAGATGAATATAATACGAATCTAATATATATATGAGAGATCTCTGCAACTCACTATATCAGCGAGTGTGAAACACAGACAGAAACTGTGGTTATTTTAAGAATGTGAATACATATTCTTACATATACTATTCAATATTCATGTTTCACAAATTGCTTACCGACACTTAATGAAATATCAGTGAAATAAAAATGATGGCTCCCATTTTTTCTTTGAAATAGACGAATCACGAGTTGATACAAATACCTTTATATTTTAGGTAATTTAAAAAAAAAAACATCGATTCGCCATTCGTCAATTTCGATGCTGATGGATCATCCTTCTTAGTGGTTATAATCATTTTGAGCTAGTTACTACTTGAACAGAAAAAAATTATCAGCTAAATTAGTCGGATTATTCTGGAACTACATCTAGTTAAATAATACAAAAAATTAAAAAAATAAGGTGCACGTATACCATACAAAGAACAGTACTAAACGCGCGCGTGGAAAACTACGGGGTGAAACTTAGTGAAACTAAACTAAAGTGAAATGTGTGTGTGCTTTTATGCAATTGTGGAAGCGGAGATTTATAATAATAATTTAATTCTTGTTTCCTTTCGGTTTTGTTAACTACTTTTTTTACTGAGTGTAATCAACGATTTTGTTTAGAATTTTCATACAGAAATATCAATATGTAAAGTGACAGAAAAGCTCTTCCGTACATGGTCCATCGTCAGATATCTGCGTCTATAAAAAAACTCACAGCTTCGGCTCTGAGTCTTCGACATTTCAATTGCTAAAATAATTGAGCGAACAAAAAGCTACCAATTTTCTACTCTATGTATTCATAGTTCATTCATTACCCTGAATTTTAAAATACGCTTTTCTTACTTTTGTAGGAGCATACACTGATCGACACAGACAAATGAAAAATATTACAAAAAAATTTTTGTTCATTGTAGAGATGGGAATTTTAGTTCAGTTTTCGGATTTAGTTCATTGAGTCTGCTTTACCAAAGTGAACTAGTTCATTGAACTAGTTCAATTAGTTCAGTAGTTCAGTAAATTTTTCAACTCGATCACTTCAGACTTCAATCAGCTGATTCATGATTGGCTCATATCATTTAAATCAACTAATTTATTATATGATTTATGATCGACTCGTATTCATAAATTCATGCTAGAACTATTGGTTAATTGTTTGACTCACTCATCGACTGCTACTTACTTCAATTTCAGTTCCATCAACGGATCGAGTATAGTAGACTGATAAGAACTAAGAACTATCAAAAAAAAAGAACTAATGAACTAGTTCATTTGGAAGTGAACTAAATGATCGATTAGTTCACTTCTAGGATTAGTTCAAAAGAACTAACTCGTGAACGAACTACCCATCACTAGTTCATTGCTTACGTTCTGAAAAACGGGAGTCCACCAAAAAAACAGTTCAGGCGGAATCTGAAATACGGATTTGAATTTTAAAACGATGTTCGTAACTAAAAACAAAAAAAACGAAGATTAATTGGTTGCTCTGCTAGAAAAAAAATAAATCGTACCTATGTAGCAGGCCGGATACAATTATTAGTTTATTCTACATCTCAAATTCGCAAAAAATACGAAAGGTCGACAGAAAAAAACAACCAGGATGATTTTACGTGAATTCCTCTAAATTCGAAAAGGAAAACAAACGAATTGCACATTGTAGGCGTTCTCAACCGTTGCTATGGAAAAATTACTCAAAAACTTTTTTATTTTTTAGACTATTTGCCCATGCTGGCATGTGCCAGTCTTGTCAGTCTTGTCGCGAATATGTTTTGGTGCGTTTGCTTATTGTTCGTGGTTGCTATCGGCAAAAAATATTTTTGCTATAATCTTGTGGCTCAAAATAGTTCAAAAACACACGAAATTCAATTCGAAAATTTGTGCGTTGTTTTCAGTATTGCACATAACTTACGTACGTAGTAAAATTCTAAATTATTTTATGTAAAAGTGAGTTCAGTTTTGTTTGGTTTCGTGAAATTTGGTTATTTTCCTACATTCAACGGTACATATATATCTTTATAGAAGACAGTCATTAATATCTGTGAAATCCATTCTGGGAGGTACACGGTAGTTCCTGAAAGAATGATCTACCTACGTTAACATCTGCACACGTAGCAGGTAATTGTAGTTATGATACTCTTCTCCATTTCAGTTATACCCTGTAGCTTTAAACTTAATATGGCATAATATTTACAGAATTACTGTAATTACCAATACATGACAAATCATGCTTGATGTAAGAGGACATTTGAAAAGCTATAATCATTTCATGTTTTATGGCTGTCTGTTGTCCTATATATGTTGCCTCTTTCTATTTCTTTAACAGTTTTTGAGTACGGTCGAATGATAGAAATTCACCTTCGATGCTAGTCCATCGTGGAATCTGTTACCTTAATGAAATGTCACAGTTGACCAAATCCAGTCTATCTATGACCGATGCTCGTCAATTAACGTGTATCCATTTAATGAATTTCGAAAATGTAAAAATTTTCTTTTCGTCTGTGTGTGAACTGTCAACTCATAGAAGCAATTCATGTATATAGTTTTCAATGACGAATTAAATGAAATCCTCAGCTCCAGATTCGCATTATATACCGTCTTTTTATAGTTTATAAATTATACATAATTATGTGCTCACTTTGAGAAAATTAGTCTTTTTCTGCTTTTAACTTTTGAGTTATGTTTAGTAGTTATCTACACAGGGTGATTCAGAAGTGATTCTCCTTGACTATACAGTCAAAGGTGGTTCCTTAAATCTGAAATATCGGATATAAGCAAGACCGTACAATTGAGAAAAAATTTCCTCCTAGATTATAATTATACATAATTATAATGGTCTGGCTTCAAAATTGAGGCAGCCAGAAACGAATTTCTTGTTAGCTCCTTCATTTCATACACATATGACTATTCATACTTCAGTGTTTTAAAGTTGATTGACTATGGGTCAATGGGAAAATTTCAAATTTTTAGAATTTGTAGCACCTCAAGCTATTGGAATTAAAACTTTTATTGATATCATTCGAACGTAATTACAGCTCTCAGTTTTTCAAATTTTCACTTCACACGATACTGAACTCATACCTATAGCGTGCACAGACCTCTGAAGTTATGGTTACCTGAGAAAGTGCTAAAAAATTACTTGCCCAATCCCCACGACTTCGGCCATACCCTAATGTTTGAGACCCTTAATTTTTACTCTAGCGTAATTTTTTTTTCTTTTTTCTTTTTTATCCTCTTTATGTCAAATAGCCATTGAGCATACAGTACTAGACCAGTAAAGAGTGATGATTTCTGGTTAGATATGTCGACGCTAAATAGGCAACCATAGCGTACCTTTTGACGTATTTTGCTTTGTGTTTATGTACGCTATCCTTGTGAATTTAAAGGATATCTTTATCGGATGTACTCTAAATTGGTGAACTCAAGCCAAACGTCGATAATACATAGAAAGCACGCTATGGTTGCCTACTTTTCCGCCGGCATATCTTAACATTATAAAATACATTGGTTTTAAGGAGCTTTACTGGTCAAGTACTATGTAGTCGAAGTTTACACTACATTTATGTTCACTATTTTTGTGAATTTAAGGTATGACTTATCATATGTATTCTAAATTGGTGAATTCAAGCAAAATGTCGAAAATACGCAGAAGGTACTCTCAGGGTGCCTAATTTTTTGTCGGCATGTCTTGACATTGAAAAGTACATTGGCATTACGGAGCTTTACTAGTCCAGTACTGTGTAATTAAAGCATACAGCATACACATAATTATTTTTTTTCAACGTCCAATTGGAAAATACGTGAGTTAATTACTTTGGAAACTTCTTAATTGGGACATATTGGGCGACACCATCTTTGTCCTCAATAAGTGGTGTCCCAGTTAACCAATGTTGAGAGTTAAAATGAAGTGAAAAAAAAAATTAATGGTGAATTTCAGTATTGGATTTCTACCTCAGAATGGAAGTATATCTTGCTCCGTTTTTCCTAATGTTGATATTTTTTCATGGCGAGTAGTTTATTTTTTATCTTTCAGGTCGCCATCTTATTATTTGTCAACTTCAAAAAAAATTGGACAGCTTTCAACTCCAAAACTATAAGCCTGTGAAAAATGTGTAAATCACCTAATTTTTAGGAAATTTTATGAGACAATTTCTCATCAAGAATAAAATTTTCTTTAGGATTGACCTTTAGGCGAAAAAATCAGGAAAACAACTGTGAGGTATGATTTAAAACATCTGAGAAAACTGAGGGGGAGTATCAACTTGAAAGATGATAGGTACTAGGTTTTATGTACTTATTCCTCTTATACAGAATCCGCTACACCAATCGTAGAAATACGTATATGATATTTGAATGGCGTACAGAAAAATTTGAGTGACCTGCATATTCGTGATTTACGACTCAAGATCGGTGCTTTTCAACACGTCCCACCTCTAGGTCCCGCCATTACACTTAATGCAATAGTTTTTTATTTTAGCTATAAAATGCTCAGTTTTGTATTACTAGCCACGAAATTCGGAACAATGATTTATCATATTTTATTGTAGCACACTGCTAATTTTGATATGGATCCACCGGACGGTACTTGCGGTATTGCTTTTTTTTTTATGTTGGTTATAAAATGCGGAATTTTGGAACAATATGTACGAAATTTGAAACAAATATTTATTATAATTTATTTTAGCATACTATCAGTTTTGGTGCGCATTGACCGGATGGTACTTCCGATAAAGATATTTCTTTTCGTTTTTAGTCTGGCTAAAAAATGTTCAATTTTGAACAAATATTTATTATAATTGATTGTAACATCCTACTAGTTTTCGTGTAGATCGACAGAATGGTAGTAAATTTTGGTTTTTAATGGTTTCAAACTGTGTAATTTCGAAATTCAGAATAAATATTTTTAAGTTGGTTTTCTTTATAAAATCGACTTAGGTATTATGCTTAGTACGATATTATCTCCACGGTTGGGGGTGGGTACGTTTTTCATTTCATGACCTCAGGAAAATTTTGACACCAATTACTCAAATTCATGTATTTGTCCGACAATCACGAAATTTAATACAAACATTTTCACTGAGCCAATGACAAGATTTATTGATTTTAGTTCGGATTGGCCGGACGGTACTTCTGATACCACCATTTTTGTTTTTATTTTGGCTATAAAATGCTCAGTTTTGCACCAATAGGCACGAAATACGGAATAAATATTTATTTTGATTCGTTGTAGCCCGCTTCCAATTGTGGCGCGGATTGACGGGGCGATACTTCGGTACCGCTCTTTTGTTTTTATGTTGGTCATAAAATGCGGAATTTCGGAACCATGGTCCATATTCACTAATGTCATTTTAACCTCCCTTCTCTTAAATTTCACTTTAAAAATGTTTTTTGCACAATTTCATGCATAAAAATGTGAGAACATTGTATCTCTTATGAGAGTTCCAATGTAAAAATAAAATGTTACCACCCTGTCAAATACAAAATTGTGCCGAAAGTCATTTTTAAGTGAAGTTTAAGTGAAGGGAGGTTGAAGTGGCATTTGTGAATATTGGCCCATATGTACGATATTTGGAATAAATATTCATCAAAATTTATTGTAACATGCTACCAATTTTGGCGCGAATCGACCGGACGATACTTCCGATAAAGCTAATTTGCATGATATTTCATTGGCTTTATTTTAAATTAATAATGATGTACTATGCTTTATCATCTTAATTTATTTTTATATTTCACATTGTCTAATATTTTGTCAGCAGCTAATACATTTCATACAATCATAACATACCATTAACACATATAAACTTACAGAAAATTAATCTGACCGTCAAAATTCATAATCATTTCTCTCGAAACCTACTTTTTCTAGCGAGGCATGCTGCGCTAGAGTTTTTTTTTCTCTGGAGTCATCAATATGCTATGGTCACAGTATGTATTGGCATGTTGTGAAGGCACTGAATTATAAAATCATTATTTTCGTCTGAAATTAATAAATTATGTACATAATTATAGTCGAGGGTTTCGAACATTTATTTTCAGTTTTCATGTACCTAAACACCATTTCAAATATTGTGAAGTTCAGAAAAATTAAATTATATCATATGTAGAAATCTCAGCATATCCAAACCAACGATAAAGTTAAATAAATGCATTTTTGTTTCTGGCTTATGTCTTATGTGCAATGGGTTCCGGGTCATTTCCCCAAATCCATTTTCTTAAATGTTATTTTCTCGAATTGACAATTTCCCAAAGAATACAAATTATTATTTAAAAAAAAATCACCTAACCTAACCTCCCACAATACCTGAAAAGCACTTGATAAATTCTTTAAAAAAATAATAATCCACCTCGTCTAACTTTCCACTGTGTTATTACCAGAGTTGTTATGCTTTCATTTGTGGAGAAAAATTAAAAAAAAAAAAAATTTCAGCTGTTGTCCATTCGGGAAATTATATCCGGGAACTGTGTAATAATAAAATATAAAAATATCACGAAAATTTTATCAATAATCCATTTCATTATTTCATTTTTAATTTTGTACGCCGAGAGGAGTCCACGGAGGCAATGTTCCCAGATGAAAATAAATGCACCCAGGAAATCACCTGGTAGCTGTATGCAGTTCCGTATGTGTGTACAGTTCTCAGTAGGCAGTACTTTGGACAGCATACTGCTCTAAATATTATTGAGTGTATTATAATTATAGTACTGCGCAGTGTGTGTTACGTACTATGAAGTACTGTAAATTATCTTCTGCAATTTTATTGTGTTAGGCATGAAGTAACATCTGTAACCGAGAATGATATCAATTTGAATCGAGAAATTTTAGGCGAAAATTTTTCATGTTTGTTTATTGTTGTGGAACGAATTAAAGTAGATAATACCCGCATGCATATGGTCTCGATTAACAAGAGAAAGATTTTGTAACCTATGACAATTTTCAAATGGATTCCGTTAAAATCTAACGAAGGGTAGGGATGGAGCGAAGGATGGAGGTAGCTGTGGGAACTCGTGTTCTGTGCGAATATTTTATTCTGTTTTAATTTTGCAAATTGGTCTTCTCAAAGTTGACGCCGTGCATAGCATTTTTTGGCGTATGCGTAATCCACCTTAAATTTAGATAGGATCGTTGAAAAAATAAGGATTGTTTACATTTAATTGTCTGTAAAATTGAATATTTCTCAACGGTGGTGGAGGCCGGACGAGATCTGTTGTTTTACTCATCCGTGGGTGGGTGTTCATTATAAAATACGATCTTATCATCATTTGAATCGACTGCATAGTCCTCTTATTTGTTTCATCCTTTGCGAAGCATGTATGAAAAATTAAAATCAATTGAACTTTGTTCGAGAAAAAAGCTTTATTAATGTTGTCTGTTGTATAGATCGATATCATTAACATGAAATATCCTACATGGGATGAAAATTTGCTAACTATTTATACGATGTTTTAATATAACTTAGCAACTGTTAAAGAAAATTTTGTGAATAGTATTTTCCCATTTGAAAGTTGGTTGCAGTGGATTGTAAAAATATTTCCCGTGGAAATTGTTCATTTTAGTCGATAAGAATTGAGTTTCTCTAGTGGACATACGCAGAGGTGTAGGTTGTTAGAAATACTTTTAGAAAAAGCCCATACGCAACTCTTAATAAAAAATGAATATTTATGAACTTTAGGTGGGTTTGTATAGCCGTCACACTTCATTGTGACGATATATTAGATTAGAATTGAAATTAGAATTTGTGTCTGAAAAGCTGTGAATTGTCGATGTACGTTGAATTTAACGTCTTGGCAATGGTCTCAACGAATACTTCTCATAACTTTCCACGTATGTCTTTTCAAAAAATTTGGCACTACTAGTGCTATCAAATTTATTCCACTACTTTATGGGCATACATAAGACCATGAGGGAAGGAGCTATGGTCCCTCGAATTTCACAAACTTTTTTCCTAACATTTTCGCATTTAATTATGGCTTCTCAGGTGTGTATTTTTTTGTTTTATTTTTATTTTTTTGTTTCCTCTCAAATATTGAGATTTTTATCATTTTGGTTATCAAAATGCTGAAAAACTTTTGTAGTTCGTTTAATTTTACCATCGTAAGTTATTGAAATTTTGCATTTTTTCGAGGCATCTTTCATTCTTTATGAACTAATAGCCTTGAAAATCTTATAACCAAGCTGCCACGGACAAACTTTGGTCTTGGTTAAAAATGAATAAAGTTCCTGACGAAAATAAATTTCCATCGAAGTTGTGAACCATGGATAATAGGCTAGTAATTCGAGACGTCTCTTATGAAAATCTCTCATCTAAATCCAAGGACGGAAAGTATGTTTTGTTAATCATAGAGTACGTGGGTCTCCGTCACAGTTTTGATTTGTTTCTTTTGGATTAAATATCCTGTAAATCCAATCGAAAGAAGTAACATTCTAGTTTTTCAGTTCTGTCGAGTTCTATTTGTTATTGTCACTGCCCCGTTTCTATTAGCTAGCATCTTGTTACACCACTTTGAAATGATGGATGAAGACTTACATGACAAATTTTTATAACAACTTTATGTTAATAACTTGGTAACTTCATTACCTACCTTTGAAGCTCTAAATAATTTATGTATCAGGTCAGATCAGCTGTTTAATGACATTTCAATGCAATTAGCTCTTTAGTGAAAAAACTGCATTCCAATAAGGAAAATCTTTGATCCTTTTACTTCACTGGATGAACCTGTAGTAAAGGTATTAGGTCTAGTATGGGATCTGGACTATGATGTTTTATACATTCCAACTCTAAACTCCCTAACTACATATTGGACTGAGAGATTATTTCTGAAGATCATGTCATCTTTTTATGATCCTCTTAGTTGGTTTGCTCCAGCCTTTGTCCCCTATCAATCATTTATTAAAATACTTTAATCGGAAGTATTAAAATGGGATCAACCAATCCCTGAAAAATTACAAACAGTAGCAATTGACATTCTTAATGATCTAATAGAATCTACTAACTATTGTCTTCCTAGACAACTTTTATTGGGACTTTCCTAATGCTTGTAAACTGCATGTCTTCACAGACGCATCTAACACAACATTTGCTAAGGTAATATTTATATATGTTTTTTCAACAAGGAGTAACATTTGTACTTGTGGCGGCCGCCACACTAAGTCGGCACATAACAGTACTCACTTCCTCGATCACCGTCACCCAGCACCGTGGCCGAGTGAGTACGGTGCTGTCTTTTGTGACGGTGAACGAGGGAGGTTTTAGGTGTTTGGCCAGTATGGGTTCAAATCTCCGTGCCGCCTGAACACCTAAAGTGGTGACCTCGACGTGATCCGAGGGATGGTTATTCACGCCATCTGTCGGACACTCGTTGAAACCGATTGGTAACTGTGGTGCGTCACACCACCGTTTCTATGTGTGACGGCGCTGGTGGGCGTATGCCACGGAGCGGTGATGGAGGGGGGGCATCACCACGTTCCGGTGTACATCCCTACCTAGGCGCCTCCGTATGGGAATGCGTATTATGCTCCACTATACTGGGGGGGAGTGGTGTGGCAGCCGCCACACTACATCGGCACATAACAGTACTCACTTCCTCGATCACCGTCACCCGGCACTGTGGCCGAGTGAGTACGGTGCTGTCTTTTGTGACGGTGAACGAGGGAGGTTTTAGGTGTTTGGTCGGTACGGGTTCAAATCCCCGTGCCGCCTGAACACCTAAAGTACTCAATACATTTTCCTTTGAGAAAATATCATGTAACTCTCATGAGATCCATAACTATCCTAAATTGGAATTAATAGCTGCTTTAATTGGTGC
Source organism: Ericerus pela (assembly GCA_011428145.1). Taxonomy (NCBI): domain Eukaryota; kingdom Metazoa; phylum Arthropoda; class Insecta; order Hemiptera; family Coccidae; genus Ericerus; species Ericerus pela. The sequence continues at coordinate 801,045 of WOFM01000126.1, forward strand.
TAGAGGTCTGTGTACAGTAAGAAAACTTATGGATCTTTCAAACTCCCTGACTTTCTTATGATCAGACAGTAAATGTGTCCTAACTTGGCTTCTTGAATATAAAATTTTACCTTACTTTGTTGCCAATTACATTAACAAAATTAAAGGCATCCCTGCTATAGAATATTGTTACATACCATTAGCTGAAAACCCAGCAGATGTAGGATCCAGAGGTCCCACCATTGAAAATTTGTGGATGGACCTTCTTGGTTAAGTCAAGATGGCTGAGAACTGATCTTCATGTAATAGATGAACTACCTGACCTTGCAGAGGAAGAATATTCAACTCTTGTATTCTGTACACTTCAAGACTCTCTAAGTATCTCACCAACACTAACATCTTCTTTGTCTGCAGATTTGGATTATATCTTTGATACTTACCAACCAGGCAAACTTAAAAGGATAGAAAAATCTCATAAGAGAAATTTTCCACAGTTCCTTTTAAATTCAGAAACTTCTGAATGTGAAATTAAATTGCCTAATTCTCAACCAGATTCTGAACAGAAAGAGGAAATGGAAATAGACCAATCTTCACAACCAATTGACTTGTCAAAAAGTAAAGAAAATTCTGATAGGTTTTTTACTCTTTATTCAAGCTTTATTCATCCTCCATTAAGAACTCCTTTTGGCATTGATATACAAAAGTTACATGCTCTCAAAAAGCTTATTAAAACATTCTTCCAATGCTTAAAAGAATTTATTAATTTAACCATCGTAGAATCATAAGGAAACATTTACAAAATCCTTATGGAACTAGGAGTTGTAATTTTCATTTTGCATTACTTTGCTTTGTATATGCAGAGCAGAAAAAATATTTTCCAAAAATATTTGAAATGCTATTGAAGGAAAATGCTCCAAAACATATTTCATATGAAAACTTTCATATTTGTTTGGATCCTTCAGGAATTGTGTATACAAAAAATTACATACCAGAAGTACCCTATGCAAAAGATATGCTTTCACCCACATTAATGCACCCTAAGTCTCATTTAACTGAGCTTATCCTTTTACATACACATCTAATCTACGTACATATAGATGCTAAATTCATTTTGGCCAATTTCCATAGGTATTATTTTGTGCCTGAAGCACTTGTAGTGCTTCCAAAAAATTTGACAAATTATGCATTTTATGCAAGAAATTTGATACTTGGCCATTTAAACGACTGACATATTTGTCTTTCCCAGATTTCAGACTAATTCCCTTCACTCACCCTTTTACATATATGGGTGTTGATATGTTTGGACCTTTTTCAGTATTTGCCACATACTTGCCCAAGAGGAAAAATCAATTGGCCACACCAACTTTTAATTCCTTACAAAAAATGGGTCTTAATTTTCATGTCTCTACTCAAGTCATATACCTATTTTCTGTTTTGTCTTTAACCACAACAGAAATTTGGACAGCATTTCTGACATTCTTTTCTGATAAAGGAACCTCTAAAGTAATCCTCTCAGATAATGTTGCGCAATTCCAATTTCTTTCGATGTACTTATCTGAATACTGGATCACTTTCTCTATAGATTCAAAGATGAAGGACAGTTTTAATTTGAAAGGCATTCAGTGGAACTTCATACCCAAAAAATCACCTTGGTATGGTGGAGTCTATGAAGGTATAATCAGAATAATAAAAGAGGTCCTTAATCGAGTACATGGTCATAATTCCATTTATATTCATACTTTTGAAGGTAGTTTGAAAGACATTCAAACCAAGGTTAATCAAAGACCATTTTGCCTTCTTCAGATGACCAAGGTAACATACTTAAACATTCACACATTTTCTACATGCAAATTTGGTATCTTTATCCATCTTTCTAGATCAGCTGATCAAAGATTCAACTCCTACAGCTAAACAGCTAATTGATTTTTGGAAGTTGAAGAAAGATTATCTTTCAAAATTGTGGTTATCATTGGAAAAGGAAATATCCTCTATATCTTAGAGATAGACCACTGAAACCTTCACAAAATGCACATCGTATGGTATCTTTCTAACCACAGGTTAATGACATAGTATACGTATTAGATTATACGTCAAAGCTTTTAGTCTATAAACTCACCACAATAACAAATTTGGAAAAATCACATGATGGAAATATCTGACATGCTGAAATTGAATGCTCCAGCAAGAAAATGTCTTCTAGATCACTGAAGTTTTTAGCCCCACTCGAACTAAATCAATATGGTGTCAAACCTTAGAACTGTAATTCTCCTTTAAGATAAATCTCACTCATAATATGTAGGCCAGGTATAAAAACCTCAATTGTCTTTAGGGTACATCATAATTAAATACCACCTTCTTCACATTTCAGTTAGGCGTTAGACCTTAACCAGTTATTGATTCTTTTTCCGCACCTTTTTTGAATCATATTGTATTGAGCTGTTGTCTGTGTTGCACATTAATTTTTACCATGAGATTGAAATAGCTAGATTTAATTTGAATTAGCAATTGAAGAACTGAAGGTGGATTGAATACTTTTGAATCTGATATACCTATAGAATGCCGTAGAAAAGAATGGAAAAAAGAAAATTTCTAATCGTTTGAAAAACCACGATTCTGGCCTGCGACTCATTGTGCTTCATTTTAACGCTAACATTGTTGAATACATCAGTGACATATAAGTCTTTGATCATATATATACAACTATAATTTTATTATTATTATTATTATTATTTTTTAATTGGGGTGAAATGTTGCTTATTGGTATGGTCAACTAGTTTTTGAAGCGGAAATTCTCAGTTTCTCAACCTCTGCATAACCTTTCCCAGCTACTTTCATGTTGCCAATCGATCCTTATCAAACAATAAAGTAGCAAAATCACTGCTTCTAAGGTAAAATTTCATTCTTATTATTTTTTTCCTCGTTCGTGAATCGAAAACTTTGAATAGGTACTTTTCATTTTGTAAATTAAGTTATCGAGCAACGTGAAGAAAATATGCGAAAAAAAGAGATGAGAAATGAAGAGGGGAAAAGAATTGAAAAGAAAAAAAAAAACGCAAGAAAATTAAGTAACTGTATCCGGAGATGGGCTACGACTTTTATATTGATGTACCTGTATCAACACTTTATCTTGACAGTTCGTTGTTTTTTTTAGCATCTCAGCGGGAATTTTTGTCTTTAATACCTTCAAAAAAGCTGCGCTGCTGACAAGTTACAAGTTTGTTGACAGTCATTTATTTTGTGCTGCCCGCGTGTACGATTATGCTAGGCAGGCTGTGGATATTGGTCTGTAAAAGTAGGTTGAACATCTCTCCACTAAAGTGTTAGTCATCTATTTTACTGAATTGTGTAAATTTTCTTGGGTAAGACTGGCTCATTTTAACGTATTGACTTCTTGATGAATTTGGATGTTTTGTATCAAGCTGTTCATTCATGATAGTTGAAGCGTATAGTGAAAATCTTGTATCCTGCTTAATTTGCGTAATGTAAAGAACCTTTAGCATCGTAAAAATCATCTAATAAAAACATAAAATGCCGAAGTAAGTTGGTCCGAAAAAGATGGATTTAGATAGGATTTTTCTTAAAGGGAAGTGGGAAGAAATACATATTAGGCCGTGTGAGAAATAAAGGTCGACCTGAAAGCCATCCATTAGTCCACCGGTTTTAAAACGCCAAGTTTGAGAGCAGACAAGATGTTAAACCCGTATCTAAAAAAATGCAAGTACTAGATGTGATTCACAGCTTTTAACATAAAAATATTCTGCTGTTTTTTTAATATTCACTCATTGGTCAGGATGATACTGGTGGCTGAGCTACAAGACGTGTTACGTGTAATGAAAGTCTGAACCAATTAACATGAGCAAAACATTATAACGTCCCCCCGAAAAGAGGGAGAAATTCCGACGTGAAGTTACTTGCATTCTAAGTGAAAACGCCGTTGGTTGATGGTTTTGTTTGTAATGCATAGTGAATATCAATAATAAAATGAAAATGCAAAACACTTGGAAAATTGTGAAAACACTGTGCATCTGAGAATACAGGTGTGTAAAATATACCGTAATATGCATTAGGCTGACCTCTTGGATTTTCAAAAAGAAAAAATGAGTCAGCTAAAAAAGAAAAAATGTTGATTTTTTTTTATCCCTAATATGGCACCCTCGATGATCGTTTATTAGAAAATTTTCAATGACTGCTTTTTCCGCAGCCAGTAAAATCAACTGTTACTAGTCTTTTGAATTTGCTTGTTACCAGTGGCATAACTAGGGAGGCAAGAGAGTATTCATTCCCAGGTGGTTGTGTAATGCCAAAAGAAGAGGCATAAATTGGTGTAGATTACCTTTCTTAGACGTTGACACTTTTACCAAGTATCTTATGTGCGGATACCCACAAACAAATACCTTGGAACAATAAACAAAATAAACTTGAATAAATGAAGTAGAGTTCCTAATTATCCACTCTCTTTTTCAGTCTAGAATTCTGGTATTATCCGGTACCCATGTAGGTTTCTTTGACGATTCCTAGAAGTCCCTGTGCGATATTTTCGAGTTTCCCTTTTCATGGACTTCCAAAAAATGGCCTTCTGCAAAACTTCTTCCATCCAGTCACGATTTACTTTAACGACGTTTTTATCTAAATATAAATTATACTGTCTATATTTTCTGAAGCTTGAAAGGGAAAATTATTGGAAAAAAAACTAACTTTCTTATTTAACGTGAAATGAAATAAGGAAAAAAACACCTGGTATCATTCGAATAATGTTGGAAAATGAGTTATTTATGGTCATTATGGGAGGTATAACGAAACGAAGAAAAAAGAAAACGACCACATCGATCTTATACTTCGAGATAAGGTTGAGAAGGATGGATAGCAAGTAGATACTGGTCTGTGGTGAAGGGGTTAAGAAGAAAGAGATGGCTAGAATAAAAAGGAGTGTGAGTAAAAAGAATAAGAGTAAACGTGTGTTTCTTTTGTCGTATGCGTGTAAGGAGGTGAATTGAAAACATAAATTATGACCACTAAATCTTCTTTCTATTGCCGTAGACCCGAGGAGTATCTCTTGAAGATGATGTACGTGTAAATTGATGGTGTATTATTATTCACCTTCCAAAAATTTAAATTTCTGTTTTTTAAGTCAACCATTCCACATCCACAGCGCATGCCGCTGTCCTTATTTTCATTTGTTGCTTTTACCCTCGAAAACTTAATTTGACTTCTTTAGCCTTTCTTTTTTCATTCTTTTCATTTTTCCTTTCTTTCCTTTCTTTTTTCTCTGCTCTTAATTCGCTCCATTTAATTGTTCTGTGTCGAGAATTTGTATAGGCACGCGTTATTTTCCAGGAAATAGGGCCACTGCTTTCTCCCTCCCTGAAAATACTTGGTTATTTTCCTTTTTCTTTCATGTTTTTTAAAAAGTAAAAAAAAAAATGGAGACAAAAAACATAAATATTCTATCACAGAGGTGACATTCTTTGACAAGTATTTCCTACTCACAATTTGCGCCAAGCAAACCGCAAAAAAAAACAGTTTTTGATGTAGAGAGTATGTTTATGTGCCTTGTTTCATTATGAATAAAAATTTTGAGTTGAAGTTTCACTTCGAAAACGTAGTTTTTGTCTCGTTTTTGGGTCAACTGAGAGGAAGGAGCACGATTAAATAATTCCATGTAAATGCGGGGGTTTTTATCCTTCTATTTGTGTTTTTCATGTAGGTTTGCTATTAAAATCTATGTACCTATTAATTTTTATCTTATGAAATGAACTTTGAGTAGAGGAGGGTACTTTTTCGTTTCATGACCGAAAGAGATTAAGGCTCGAAAAGCTTAGCTTGATATGTATATTTATATATTCTATTTCCTTGTTATCTCGGTATCGGTCGCATTTTGTCCAATCGTCACTTAATTTGCAACAATCCGAGGACGGTTCCTATTTTTGGCTTTTATAGCTGTAAAATGCTTATTTTTTTACCACTGGCTGTAAAATTTCTGACAAATATTTACTATGATCCATTCGAACATGCTACTAATTTTGGTGAGGATCAGTCAGACGTTACTTCCGATTTATCTGATTTAATGATTTTGGGCTCTCAAATACGTAATTTTCAATCAATGGTTAGGTTGTGAAATTTAACCCAACATTATTTATGATCTATACTAACTTATTTTCATAAAATCTACATTTTCTAATGGAGTGGCTGCTGCGCTTGAGTTATTTTTATTTCTCTTTCAAATTTAACCTAGTTGTGTGATTTTAGCCTTTGATTCATATTGAACTCTTTCTTTCATTTTACGCCAAGTCATTCACTCGTAAGGAGTTCTCAACAAATAATATAAATGGAGAAAAATTTTGTGAACATTGAATGCGAGTGGCTAGCTTAGGTTTTTCATTATTAAATGAAACGATTCAAAATTGATGTTTGTTTTTTCGATTGATGCCCACAACTTACTTCATTTGATTCTTATGTATTCTCAGGAGAAGTTTTCATTGAACCCTGTAGAAAAAATGACCAAAATTCATTTGGTTTGTTCAAGTTTATTAATATTTTGAATATCAAATGAAGGAACTGGGTAGTCATTGAAAATTTTAATTAATAAAATTTTGCCTGAATTCAAAATAAAACCTAAAGATGTAAATTTGATATTTTATGTAGGATTTAGTTTTGGTTCTGTTTTTATATTTTGTCAAAATATGGATATTGACAAGGATATAAAAATGTTTCAGTCACAGTTATCTCATTCGTTAACATCGTAACATTTACTAATAAATGACTTCATGATTTTTCAATGTGAAAATATTTTTCAAAATGACGTACAAGACAATTTCATCCACTGTAACATTGTATTAGTTTTATTACATTTGTGCCACATATAAAAATGCTTACCGATAATTGCTAAAAAACGTGATATAATTAATATTTGAGACATGTTTCAATAATTTTTCAATAATTATTTACCTTAGTTATTAGAATTTTATCTCATTAAAAAAAGCCTTCAAAAAAAATAATAAAAATGAAAAAATAAAAGAATAGGTAGTAATGTTCCAGAAACTCGCAAACACTGTTTGTATCTGTAAAAGCACATGTACGGTTGCAGTGAGAAACATTTTACTGGAACAATTTTGAAACTTCCATGAATTAATATTGGGATGTTTCAAGTTTATTTTGTTATGAGACAGTAAAAATATTTATTGCTTACATACTAAAATTTTCCGAGATAACATTCATGAATTATTAATGAAATATATATAGTAAATTTTTGTTGCAATGAGACAAAAAGTTGCCGTGATAATATGATAAGAGCTCTTCTATATCATTTTTGTGAATTTTGTGAAATATTGAAAATTCATTTTGAAATGGGACAAGAAAATTGTATTGATAATTCTTCCGCTAATTTGTAAGATAGGTATAGTTTTTTTTTTATAAAAAATTCTACAGTAACTCAGTTCATTGTTTTTCTGAAGGACTGACTTTCAGCGTGCTGCACACGATATCTGTACCGGTAATCATTCCAAAATAATGGAGAAATGTCAATGTCTGTATTTTTTTCTTTTTTTTTTCGTTCTCTTTTTTCCCAAGTCCGCAAGTGCACCGTCTTTCCTCTTACGTTTTTGTACTCATCTTCCCTGACCTACTGCTCCTCTCACCCCAACTTATCCCTCTTTGAAAGAACGGTTTCTCTGAAATTCACATTTTATTTGCTTAAAAAAAGTGGAACCTCTTCGTTCAATTTCACATTTGACGGCATCACGTTGGTAACACTGATAGCGCGAAAATGTAGCGCACGGCCTTTTTTGCTTTTTTTTTATATTTTTTGTTTTTCTCTGGCTGTTTGACTCGCTTTTTCGACGTTCCTTCATCTCTCATTCGTTAGCCCAGCAGCTTAGCTGTAGATAGTGCAAGTGCAAGCAGCAATATTCTCTACTCTCTTCTTGGTCGAGTTTTCTGATTTTGCTACGTAGGTAGGTACGTTAATGGTTTCACTGGTCAGCACTTTAGCAGTTATTGTCGAATAGTTTCTGTTTTTACTGTTTTTTCGGTATAATATTCAGTTGTTATTTTCTCCTTCGCCAACAGTCTAACATACATAAATGTGTTTATTTTTTCATTTGGTGCTTTCATTGTTTTGTTCATTCCACAGTAATTTATTTTCTCATTTTTCTGCCTGGTGCCCCTTCGGCTTTGAAAATTTGTTATTGACGAGCTCACGAACTGTATTCGCGTCTGTGTTTGCGAGGCGTTTTTCTCTTTTTTTTTCCATTGAATATTTCGACTAGTTTCGAAAATAGCCGAAGAATCCGATAGTGTCGTCTACATGGTGTGTTAAACTTGGAGAAATAAGTGGCAAGAAAACGTTACGAATACTGGCTTACAATGTATAACCGTTGTGTTTCGGAACTGGTTTAATATTTTATGAGGTAATAATAAAAACACCATAATTTATTATGTATTTTTAGCTGTTTTATGTACTACTAGTGACTTTACATTTTCATTTGTAAATGCATGAAATGTGGGCTATGTAATAATTTCAATCATAGGATGAATGATGATAATTTAAACTCAACTCTTGCGTTCCCCTTATCACTTTCATATAATATGCTACTCTTCTTACAGCTTACCAAAAACGCGGTAGCTTATTCTGATTCATTCTTTTTGACTCTTTCTCCAGTCAATAATAAATTTATAACTGTGTTTTCCTGATCGCGATCAATTGATTTTTATTTAATATTTTCGTTATTTCTTTATTGTATAAAAATATACATTCGTTTTCTTTATGTGTAGTGCTTGTTCCTTTAACTCATCTTCCATCACCTACAATAATATATGAAATATATTACAATCCATTGGACATCAAGGGGGTTTTGATGTACTCGTAAGAAGTGACGAAATTATTAATTAGAAATAAAATATGTAAAACACATTTACCGCACCAAGAATATTTATTGTACTCATAGAGAACAACAGAAAAGTAAGTCGTATTAGTAATACGACTGAACAAAGAGTTCTAATCGATAGTGGTCGATATAACCAATAACATAGAGAATATATTCAGACGATATATCAGTGTAGCCAACTAGTTCATGTACAATAATCAAATAGTTCCAACACTCCCTCCTTGGACATGTAACTCGATTGGCTGATCTCCAGAATGGTTCCAAGCTATTATAAGCTAGAAATTAGAAGGTGCAATACCATTGCAATTAAGTAAATTTAATAATGTGTGCGGTAACTGGAGAAAACCAGATGTCTGGGAAAACACCAGGTTGCTAAAAATATAAAGTTTACTCCACTTTACTCTCCAATTTGGCTTGAGAGGAAAAACTATTGAATAGTAAAAAAACCTCTCGAACAGATACTCCGATATCTGACTCTCCAATTTGAAAAAAACTTATCATAGTGATAATAAAAACCTCGTCTCCGTATCTCCATCTCTCCGTATACTCATCTCCATGTCTCCGATTTGAAGAAACCCCATTGTGGGTAAAACTTCGATTTTTCCCAAAAGTTATTTTATAAATTATATCTCCAAAAAAAGTGAGTAAGCTATCTTAAGACACCTTAAGCCACCATAAGATATCTGAAGATAGATGTTTTTTTTGTGTATAAAAGCTCCGAGAAATAAAACAGTGTTAGTACAAACATTTGAGTATATATTTCAAAAGGAAATACTGATAGGAACAGGAACATAATGTATACAACAAGAATCAAACAAAAACAAGTAAATAAGTTATATAACAGTCATTTGCGACTAGGTGAGTAACAGTTCAAGGAATCAACTTTAGCGGCATATCACGTAGGTGTATCTGTAAATAATTAAACATGACTGTTACTAAACTCCACGTAACATTTATATTCTACGATAAGTTATTTTATAGTGTGCTGTCCTCTGTATTTAGAATTTGTTTAGTTAATTTTTCATACGCAGTTATTGGTATGGGTTTTGTAAAAATATCAGCCTCTTGCTCCACAGAGGTTATTTTAACCAAGTTTACCAACTCCTCCTGTTGACATTGTCTTACATAGTGATATCGTGTGTGTAAGTATTTAAGCCCTGGTGCTCCTACCATCTGAGCTCCTTCAATAGCAGATTTGCTATCACAATATATATTGGCAGGTAACACTGTTCTACCTAATATTTTCTCCGATATCTCTGCTTGAGTTACCAACTCCTTTGCTAATTCGCTCATCGCTACAAATTCAGCTGCATAAGTAGATGTAGTGACACAACGTTGTTTATAGCATCTCCACGCTATAGTATCTCCAAAAAGTTTAATTAGGTACCCTGCAGTAGACGCTCTTGTGATAGGGCAATCTCCCCAACTCGCATCTGAGTAACCTTCAAGGTTTTCTCCTTTTCCCCGATATTTTAAACCTGAATTCTCCGTGTATGTCAGATATCTGAATATTCGTTTAATCTCCTGAATATTTTCAGATGTGGGGTTCGATTGACACCTACTCATTAAATTTACTCCTAGTGCTATATCAGGTCTTGTTCCTCCTACAAGATATAATAAGCACCCTACTGCTTCTCTGAATGGGTATTTCTCCTGTCTCCTTCTCCTCTATGACTTGTTCGTAATTAAACTCATTTCTCCATTTCACTTGTCGAGTAATCACTGGTGTTTTACACGGGTTACAATTCTCCATATTAAATCTCTTCAACAATTTGTTGATGAACCGTGTTTGTTTTAGCACCATTATTTTAGAGCTCCGATCTCTTTCTATTTGTATTCCAAGGTATTCTTGGGGTGTTCCCATATCTGAGAACTCAAATATTCTCCGTAGGTTATCTTTTAACCAGTTGATCAATTCTAAACAATTACCTACTAGTAGTATGTCATCTACGTATGACAATAGTACAATGAATTTTTCTCCTTCTCTCCAGATAAATAAGCATGGATCTTTTACGTCACTTTTCATGCCTAAATTATTCAATGCTGTTGTGAACCGCCTGTTCCAGCATTTAGGTGCAGTTTGTAAACCGTATATAGCCTTGTTCAACCTACAAATTTTACGATTTCTCTCCGCAATATTTATCCCTACTTCTTCGGGAACCTCCATGTAAATTGGCTCTGGTAGTTCTCCATATAAAAAAGCCGTTTTAACATCCAATTGGCTTATCTCCAGGTCGTATTTGTTAACTATTGCTAACAGATTTCGTACGACAGCCAATGGTGTGACTGGTGCATATACTTCAGTCAAATCGTAATCTGATTTGTCCTTAAAGCCTCTGCTAACTAGTCGTGCTTTGTATCTGACTCCTCCATTCGGTTCAAGCTTAATTTTAAATAGCCACCTTGAATCTACTGTATTTGGTTTTCTCCCTTTCTCATCAATACTCGGTCTATCTATTATACTCCAGACCTTGTGTTCTTGCAACGATTTTATTTCTTCCTCAATAGCTTTCTCCCATTCTTCGCTATTGGGTGATCTCAATGCCTCCGCTCATTATATATTGTTGCCAACATTAAGTAGATGAACTCATCTGTCAGGTTCTCCAGATTTTTGTTCTCCAGGCATTCTTCTTCGATATTGAATGCTTCTACCTTTTGATTCTTCTCCATCAATAGTCTTTGGGACTTTCTCCATTTTGTCCTTTTAAACGCAGAATTTACTTTCTCCTCTTTCTGCACCATCTCCGATTTTTCGCACTTAAACCAGTTATCATTTTTTGATTCAATATTCTCCAGTGGTTTATATCTATCTTTATATACCACTTTTTCATTGAAACGAACATCTCTCGACTCCAGATAGGCTTTAGTTTCAGGACAAAATAGTAAGTAGCCTGATTGAGTGTATCCAACCATAAAAGTTCGAATACCTCTTCCCAAAAATTTCGTCTCCGGTTTTCTTTTCACTTTCATGTATGCTATACATCTAAATCTCCGTAATTGGTTAAATGTATATTTCGCATTTGGCGAAAATTTAATTAATGGGATTCCATAATTAATCGACTTGTGTGGTGTACGGTTATAAACAAATACCGCAGCTTTGACGGCTAAGTCCCACATACTCCGGGGTAAACCTGAATCATACATTTGTGCTCTTACTCTTATTTGCAGTGTACGGTTGAACCTTTCAGCAACTCCGTTATGCTGTGGAGTGTCTGGTGGTGCTAATTGCGGATCAATATTCTCCCTTTTTAACACTTCCTGTGTATAACCTCCAGTAAACTCCATTCCTTGATCCGAGCGTAAATAGCACACCTTTTGATCACTCCCTAATAGATTTTGTGAACTCCTCAAAAAGGTCTCCAAACATTCTCCTACTCCAGATTTGTGTGTCAATACGTAAGCTTGAGCATAGCGAGAATAATCGTCGATAAATACAACTATAAATCTCCTCCCTCCTGGAAATGTGCTGGGAGATATTGGTCCCATCACATCCGAATGAATCAATTGCAAAGGTTTCTGGGCTCTCCACCTTGCTTGTGTAAAAGGTAATTTTGTAAAGTTTGAGATTGCACAGATCTCGCAGTCTCGTATCGCTCCGGTAAATTGTACTCCTTTTAATTCTTTATGAATGAGTGCAAGTTTCTTTAAATATTTCTCCGAAACATGACCCAATTTATAATGCCATAATAACTCCAAAGGCATTGTTTTATTCACTCTGGTAAATTCTGAAATGGTAGGTTCGGGCATATCATCTATACACACTATTCTCTGATCACACTCCAAATTTTTGTTTAGAATATTATTGTTTGTCTTGGCTTCCTCCTTTTCTCCGTTTAAATATATTTTCTCCAAATTATTTCTCCCAGTCTCCAATTCTCCTATAAATTTAGTTACTGAGTCATTTGTTTCTCCATCTCCAATTTTAATAATATTAGTCTCCGTTTCGTTATCTCCAATTAGTTGTTTAGGCGAGCAATTCTCCATTTTATTACTCCCTCCAATTTTGCTATCGCCTTCGCCTGTACTCACTTCTGACATATTATTATTCTCCCCTCCTTCTCCATTTTCTCCATTTTCTCCTTCTTCTCCCTCCAAATTGTTTGCCGAAACAACAGAATTCGCTATAGCGTTTGCATAGGTGAGATGACGAAACAGATTGACATCTTCATCATTATAGTCTACAGGATCAGTTGTACGATCCGTAGGAAATTCAATATGCCAGAAAGGTGTGCGATAAGAGCCGCAAAAATAAATGATATTACGAGTGACATCAGTAATCTTAATGGAAGTATTATCGAGAAGTATTGTGAAGCCAAGATCGACAGGTTTGCATAAAGAAAACAAGTTCTCCGATAGTAGAGGACAGCACCTTACTCCTTTGAATTCAACCTTATTGCCGAGCAAATCACGTGTAAATAAACTACCAGACTCCGTACATGGCAGTCGTGATTGAACATTGGCACTTAGTATATTTTCCAAATAAGGTTGAAGATTCGAGAGAGGAGCCGACTGCGACACAAGGTGTTGTGTGGCACCACTATCAGGTAAAAAGGAAATGATGTAATCAGTACCTGAAGATGGGGTGTTGGTAGCGGCAGCCTGAATCTCCATCGGCTCCGTATTAGGTGACTCCTCTCCAGATGCTAGCAACGCTTGCTCCAGTTGCTGGCCTTCGGGGAAATGGACAAATGACGGAGGATTTGGTGGTAATGGGATATTTAGCAAGTCCGGGTCTAACTGCATATCAACATCGCGAGACTCCATTGGTGCAGGACCAGGTTGTTCCACAAGAGGTTGAAGTTTGCGGGGGATCTTGACCTCCGCTCCAAGATCCACTTGCGTGTCCGTTCGAAGGTGTACAGGCGATGCATGAGTCTGCATCGACTCGGAACTTGAGGAGCATGCATCTGTTTCAGACATCGCAAATTTTGCTGATGTTTGCGTGTCATTTGTGGATGGTCCAGGACAATGACAGAGGGACACTCGTCCACAAGGGGCAACACCTCTCCGGTTTGCACTGCCTCCTCGCTCTGGTGTCTGCGGAGCACCACTAATCCGCTTCATCGGGTCATTAATTAAGCCCTTTTGTGGTTTCACCCCACAAGTCACCACTCAGACACGGGGTGAGACACCACAATTGCGTCCATGGATAAAACCATACTCAGTTCTCCAATTCTGGGTTTTATGGTCCGTTACCACTGCCTGCATCTTGCCATGTTTAGGGCACGTAGCAGAGATGTGTGTTGACGTGATTTCTCCACACGTATAACACATGCGACCTTCGACGGTGCGATATGTGCAGTCTGAGCCAAAGTGCCCATAACGCTGGCAGTTGAATCATCTGACAGTGGGATACTGAACAGACAAGGATGAGATGCGTGCCACTCCAGTCCTCGCACCCATCCTTCCTCGGAAAGCTATATTTCCTTGTGTGCCTATCGTTACTCCACGTCCAACTCCCTCCGGCTTTTTCTCCATATTTTGTGTTGCTTCCGCCTGCAACATTAGACATTTTAACTCCTCAATTGATAACCCGACGTCATTTTGACGTTTCGTAATAAAGTTAATGGGCTCAATGAGGTTAGATGACCTTGACACCGCCATATAAAAATAGCTCTTTTTCTCCTTCTCCGTTAAAATATCGTTCTCCTGATGACTTTTGTACATTCGTATCAATTCATCAAAGCGTTGAATGAATTGATAGGCTTTCTCCTTCTGAGGATTATATCTCAGTAATGTCAATTCTCTCCTTAAAGCCTCCGATGCTTTATGTACTTCGCACTTTTTAAACTCCTTTATTGTGCTCGGAATTGATTTCGGATCATTATCTGAGACGATCATCTTGTGATAATTATCGTCAATATGATTAATGATAATATCTCAAACAAGATTGCGTCTCATCTCCCTCTCCTTTTCATTAAATTTCTCCAACTCCTTCTCCGAATTCTCCAAAACATCAAATAGATCTTTCGAAATCAACTCTGTTTTCAAATAGTCAAACCACAAATCATACCTAAAATTTCTTGTCAATTTATACTCCCTTTTTGTGTTGTCTCTAGTTAAAACTATCTCCGATTTAGTTTAATTATTTAAATCCTCCGTAATGATTTCATCTCCTTTTAAGGCATTGACAAGTATCTCCAAAAACTCCCTTTTTAAATCTCTCTCCGATTGATTATTATTATTACTATTGGTATGTTGTGGGACTGGTTGTTCAATAGGCGGGTCATTAATAATATCTCCATTCTCCTTATCAGTTACAATTTGGTCGTTATTATTTGCAAAATCGTTATTAATATTATCACCATTCTCCAAAACATTTTCTCCAATTACCTGATTTTGCGTAGCCTCCTTTAACGACCTTTCGAGCAGCGCAATACGACATTTCAGCTCCTTCATCTCCTGCGACTCTGCTCGCTTTGCTTGAAGGGCATTCTCCCTCCTCATCGCCTGAATGCACTCAAGCACCACTTCAGAAGCTAGATCCCGTGCGTCAGCCTCCCGTGACAACATGGGTCTACTTGCGTCTACACGGGTTTTCTCCGATAACGCCGTGACGTTGCTTTCTCAACTGCTTCCTTCGAAATTCGAGGAATGTGGTACGTCTGAATATTAAACAGCTTAATACTTGACGGTGGCAGTTTAGTTGCAACGACTGAGGTTGCCAATTTCCCCATGGATTTCGCTTTAGGTTTCTCCGATCCCTTTTTTGTGGTTTTAGGTAGCTCCGATCCCTTTTGCGCTGTGCTCGATGGTGGATTTGCCTTCTTTCAAGGAGCTCCCCCTGTTGCGGCGGCCTTCGACATTCCCGATGTGCTTGGGCGCGTTTTCAACTCCACCATCTCCTTTACAGCCGCTTTTGTATTAACTGTAACAAAGGGCCTGCAAAATTAAAATATGTGTGTGACGTCACAACTTGTCTCCTTCAAAAGCGTTAACAACAAAATAATATATAGGTGCAACCTCGAAAAGAAAATATCTCACCCTTCTTTTTCTTGCTCGGATCGCTCAAGAGACGACTTTCTATTTGAGGATCGACTTCTTGGGTCGATACCTCAGGCCCAATTAACTGCTCTTTGATATCCTCCTCATAGAAATCAAAGTCAGTGTCGTACTCTTCCAACTCGTGGCGGGAACTGCCCACGCTGTCGCTCTGATCGCGGTTTTGTGGGCAACCTCGACTGCTGGATTTCGGAACACGTCCCGACATTTTACTAAATAAAAATGTTCGAGTTTACGAGTCAAAACATGTATCTCCGTATATACATATTAGTAATAAAAATATATGTGTCTCCAAATAACGACATCTCCATTTGTCAATAGCATATTCATTTAATAATGTCTCCATATTATTACGCCTCCGTGTGTCGATGCTAATGTCTATTTCTTAAATTTAAGAAATAGTTTGGTTCAAAATCCGTTAGGCTCTTAATAATTCTCAACCACGAAAATTTAACATGCAGGGAGGTGCTCAGCCATGCTTCATAATCATAGGCTTCGAACATCGCCGCCTATAACTAAAAACGCCATTTTCTTAAGACGTACGGAGCACACGTACATCCTCCAAAAATAGCTAGTCGATTATGTTTCCAGGTGCGAATGCAACACCCTTTCACATAATCGACCCGCGAAACAAAGATTCGTTTGGAACAAGTACAATAAAATATAAGACTGAGACAACACTTTAATTAATTTCATGTACGTATGTATATATCACTCAATTTCTCCGTATAATTTCTCCGAGATGGATTTATCTCCGATCATCTCCACGAGCCATGATGGTAAAAGAAATATCACTCCAAAGAAAAATTGTACTCGATCCTACCATCTTAATTGCGACTCCGTTTTGCATGTGACTCCGCTCACTAATCACTGAATGGCTTTACTGGCTTTTATTAAAAATCTCAGGACCATAAAGGCATTCTGAATATTTGGGGGAACCTTTAATTTTACGCTTCTCCTCTCCTTCTCCATCTCCTTCTCCATTGAGGGCTTGTATCACGAGCAAGAATTTATCTCCAATTAATTAAGAAAATCGACGGCTCCCTATGTACCGATACATTAAAAATTTCAATCGAAAATATTGGCCATTTTAAAATTTTTCTCCGATTATTCAATTTGGAAAGCTTTTGTAAAATATTTCTCCAGTTGCGCATATTTCAATAAAGTTTTCTCCAATTAAAAAAAAATGTCTCCAATTAAAAAAAAATGTCTCCAATTAAAAAAAAATGTCTCCAATTAAATTTAGATTTATCTCCGATTAATTCCAATAGTATCTTCGATTGAATTCAATAAAGGTGTTGAGGGTGGATTGGAAATCGAACCAAACTAATATCAATAAAACTCCGATAATTGTCCGCTAATAAATCTCCTCAAATGTTTCTCCAACAGTAGTTCCGTGCAGGAACAGACACGACAAGAATGATCAGAATTTAAAACAAGATGGTGACAATTATTACGAACTTATTTCGAACGATTATTAACTGGGCAAAAAACAACTAACTTCTTTAAAATTGCAGAGTTAGCCCACAGATTACAGTTGTTAAAATCGTATGGAAAAATCGCCGAACCAATTACAACAAAATATTACAAAGGAGTATTACATTCCACAACAGGAATACAAAAGTTAAAAATTGCGCCGATTGCTGAATGTTCATCGTCAGGATGTTACAATGTGAATGAGCTCGTCACCAAATCTCCAGCTCGTTGTCGGACAGAGTTAGAATTTGCATCGTAATTTAGCAACACCAATCAATTACAAAAATGATTCGATTCCAATCCTTCACCCTCATTGGCCAGTTCTCCTTATCTCAATTCTCCAAAAAAAAAATGCATTCAGCAAAGAACAAAAAACTTAGTATTGCTATCTCCTTTTAACTTGTTTGACTCGTATGTGACCTCAGTTCGTAAGACATGCCTGGGCCTTGCCGTTTATTGCAGATTGTCTATATACAATCAAACCAGGCAAACCTTTACTCACACACACGACAGTAGAGTGTATATTGTACTCACAATGCGATACCTACTTGTGGGTGTGTGCAACATTGTTTCTCTTTCTATGTATCTGTATATATATCTCTCCGTTGTTCGAACATTTTATTCTCCCTTTTTTTTTTGTCGCTAACTCCTTTGGCTATTTAGATAATGTTGGCGCCTGTCGACCACGTCCGGGCCGTTGTCGACAATATTGCTGAAGACTTTGAACTTCTCCTTGCAGCTGCTATTCTCCGTTTCTCCTTTATTCATATGTACTTGCGTATGTAGTGGTGCAAATGTAAACGCGTAACTGAGAATACTGCGTATTACATCATCCTACATCCACTCTTTTGTTTTCTCAAACTTTCGATAAAATAGTTCGATCGCATCTCCAATTCTCCCTTAACTCCATACTCCAAATATTACGCAATTAATTATTTATTTATGTATTTCTCCAATTTTCTCCATTAAACCTCCAAATCTCCGAATCGATCACCTCTTACAATATATTGTACGGCGTTTCTCCAATGACCACCGACAATGACAAATAAATACAACTCCATTCTCCACATTAATTATATATATATATACGTATATTATATTCTCCTATAAAAATCACCATTCTCCAAGTGGTGTGTTTCTCACTGATCAACAACCAGATACGCATCTCATAACCATGGTTTTTCAAACACTCCATAATATCATTAATTATTATTACCGTGCACGTAAATATATTTATGTCTATATATATATATAAATATATATATATATTCTCAATTTCTCCCGTTTATTTCTCCATACGTAAGTCTAGGCTAATAACTAAAATATATTAAGTAGTTAAGTTAAGCCTATAGATTCTGTCGACAGATATTATTTATATATGTGTATGGCCATTACAGTGATCACTGATTAATTTAATATATTTACTGACTTACGTATTTTCCTCCTTTCACTCCACAATTTTCGAATACCTTCCAGAATTTTCACCTTGGGAGATAGTCCCGTTTTCCACTATTGTCAGGTACCCGGCGCCTCTACCATATTGGACATCAAGGGGGTTTTGATGTACTCGTAAGAAGTGACGAAATTATTAATTAGAAATAAAATATGTAAAACACATTTACCGCACCAAGAATATTTATTGTACTCATAGAGAACAACAGAAAAGTAAGTTGTATTAGTAATACGACTGAACAAAGAGTTCTAATCAATAATAGTCGATATAACCAATAACATAGAGAATATATTCAGACGATATATCAGTGTAGCCAACTAGTTCATGTACAATAATCAAATAGTTCCAACACAATCTCTATGCATTTGTTTTATGGCAACGTCAACGATACATTCTGTGTTCAGGTGTTTCAGTTGATTTATTTGTCAGCCATTGGTTTACCTGTTTATAATAGAATTCTACCTTATGTGCTGATCATCTTTCAATTTTTCATTTATATTTTCATCCATTCCTTCAGTTTGTCTCTCCTATACTTAGTTCTACAGCTGTTCTCAATATCGAAAATATGACGAGAATTCTTATCCCAAAACTTACTAGTATTGTAGTCCCTGTCCGCAGAGAAATATTTATCACAGTCCAGGGTATTGGAAGCACCCCTGCGCCTTAAATATGAGGAAAGATACTTCCTCATTATACGCGAAGGGATAATGGTGGAGCTTTTTGGTACCCTTTGCATCTTATGACGATGCCATAGGTTTGAAATATTGGGTTTTCTAGAAAGAAGCTTATATAAAAATCTTTACTTGTTGTTTCCGTCATTTTCCATGATCACTCCTTACTGTACGGGGGGGTAATGTATCATGTTAGTATTTTCTATCTCCTTATACAACGAA
Organism: Ericerus pela; assembly: GCA_011428145.1. Classification (NCBI taxonomy): domain Eukaryota; kingdom Metazoa; phylum Arthropoda; class Insecta; order Hemiptera; family Coccidae; genus Ericerus; species Ericerus pela. Next base: position 820,730 of record WOFM01000126.1, read on the forward strand.
CTTTGGTTTGAGCATAATTTTTTTCTTCACTCGACTGATTTTTAAGGTTTTTGCTCAAAGTGATGAAAACTCTATTAATAAAATCACCATTATTTTCCTTCTTCTTGCTACCGTATTCTCTAACTTCTTTTCGTGAAAAGACACTTCACTTACACTTGGCTCATTAACGTCCTATGGGTAAAGTAAAGGAAAAGTTTTATTTTACGAAAAATGACGTTTGAGATTACCATGGTTATTGTTTTCTTCAGCCAGTTTTGCGATGCGCACTAATTGATTTTTTGTAATCAATTTATTTTTACAAAATTAATCGATTAATTGAATATCATTCAGGCCGAGGCAAGAATCACAAAATTTTAATAAATGAAATAGATGAAATAGATTAGGAAAATCCTACCTGTTGGCTGTTGCAGAAGAAACATTTTCTATTCTATCTTATAATTAACGCGCATTCAAAATATTAAGTTTGAAAGTTAGTGTAAAAATGTTAAAATCGATTACTTGAAATTGAAATAATCGGTGAATCGAACAGTTTTCAATTAATCACTCATCACTATACTTACTCTGTTCGCACTAAGTGCGTGACATCATAAACCATATCCACAGTTATCTGCTTGAAATAAGATATGTTTGTTTACTCTACAAAATGATGCTTATCTTGGTATAATAATGTGCATCCATCCCTTTTCTCTCTCCCAAACTAATTGAAACGTCTATTGTCATTCGGACGTCACGCACTTCTTAGTGTGAACAGAGTGTAGCGAAGCAAAAATTCTATTGCAACATCCTTTATCAGTGTCGCTTAAATAGAAATTGCACCAAAACATTCGATTCTCTTTAGCTCTTATTCATAAGCGATTCTTTGCAAGTGCGTGTGATCAGACAAAGGATGTTTTTTGGGGTGTTTCTGGTTGCATCTGTAAATTGATGACATATGAAAAGTAATCGAGAGAATAAAATATAAAACTTCTGGCAGTTGAGGCATTTTGTTTTGTTTTGTTTAATCTGGCTAATCTATTCTGACAGATACTATGTGAAAATAAAACAAAAAATAATAATGAAAAAACAAAATATCAAAAAAAATTTTTAGTATAAGGAATTGAACGCTGGTTGCAGGGGTGTCAGTCTACGTCATTAACACAGAGCCATGGAAAAGCTTGTAGAATTGGTCATTTAAACATAACTATATACAAAATGCCTATTATAATGTTTGATAGTGAAAATAAAAATATCCTTTTGACTGAATATAAACGCTTCTCTCTTATTTAATAAACTTTATTGGCTTTTGGTAAGTGTCTGCCATGTAGTATTTCTGACATTTATTGAATGAAAATTTTTTACAATATGGTTATTTCTCTGTTAGAGGGTGTTTACGATTTTCCATTTTTTTTTTTCTAAAATTTTCTAAAATATCAGTATGCTTGTGCTTTGTGCTTTTATCTCTGATTCCAAACTTCGATAGATTTGTTGATATTTTCACTTAGATTTTGAAATTGTTATTTTGTAGCAAAATTAACCGTAAACTGATGGAAATATTTCCCCTGCTTTAGCATCATTCAAAATTTTTCTTATTCTTTAAATCATTTGCATGTACTAATTGTCAGAGGTATTAAGGCATAACTCTAAAATTAAGAGGGTGGAACAAATTTTGGCTAAAAGGAACAAATTTGACTGTTCTATTACCGTGATTATGTACCATCTTGCAAATGAGACTAGCTCTTTTAATGCTAATTACCGTAATAGACAATATTCTGGCTGTTATAATTAGTCTAACCAATGTAAGGTTGCAAAAAGAAGGAATTTATTTTCATTTTTATTTTTGGATTAAACTGCTGTACCTAATTTAAAGTTGAATCTTACGTAACTTGTTTCATACATTGCTTTCAATATCCTATTTGCGATTCATTATAATGTGATGGTTACACTGGGTGATTGTCATTATGATTTCCACAACATATTTCAATTACAAACTTCTGTTCAAAACGATCTAAAAAGTCAAAAACAGTTTAAATCAGCTTTGTGTTCTTGAATTCTGGCGATAGCGCTGATTTTATTTTTCTGAGGATATTGACAATATTTTCTTTTCAGTTTAATAAAGTCTTGAAATTTATTTTATATAATGCGTGATCAGAAAGGCAATGTTTACGCAGTTACGCTTCTATTTGGTGAATGAAAAGTAGCTCGTATCACCGATGAATATAATCTCGATATAAAGTAAACGCACCTCCATGTAAAAACATGAAGCATCTTTTAACATGGAAGCAATTTCAGTTTACATCGAAGTACAGGTGACATTTTCTAAATGAAATGTTAAATCTACCACAATGAGATGGTTGTTATTTTGTTATGTTGTTTATAATTTTTGTAAAAGACTCATCATTATTATAAAATTTTTAACATTTTGTTAAAATTTTCCTTAGGCCATGAAACGAAAGTTGTACCCACCCCAACCCAGGGGGCTAATACCGCGCCAATAAGTTGATTTTCTGAAGAAACCTACCTACTTAAAAATATTTGTTCTGAATTTCGAAATTACACAGTTTGAAACTATTAAAAACCAAAATTTACTTAAAGAAAATACGATCCTGTCGATCTACACGACAACTGGTAGAATGTTATAATCAATTATAATAAATATTTGTTTAAAATTAAGCATTTTATAGCCAGACTAAAAACATAAAGAAATATCTTTACCGGAAGTACCATCCCAATCCGGACTAAAACTGATAATATGCTAAAATAAATTATAATAAATATTTTTTTCAAATTTCGTACATATTATTCCAAAATTGACCAATATAAAAAAAAATAGGTTACCAGAAATACCGTTCGGCTGACCCACTCCAAGATTGGCACCATACTACAATAAATTATGATAAATATTTTTTCCGAATTTCGCGACTATTGATGCAAAATTAAATATTTTATATGCAAAATGGAAACGAAAATTTTATGGTGGTACCGGAAGAATCGTCCTGTCGATCTGCACTGAAATCAATAGATCTAGTCCTTGGCTTAGTACTAATGCTCGTCCCAAATTTCGTGGATATCTGATGAAAACCGCGACCTGTACCGTGGGAACAAGAAATGGACTTGTATCTATCTATCTATCTATATATACAGGGTGAGGCGGATAGACACGCACCGTAAGGAAAACCTCTATATTGGTGCGTGTCTATATGCCGCAAAAGGGAAAGTTGTACGTAAAATTTTAACAGGTGAGGCGATGTAGACGCACCATATGAAATGAAGTTTAAAGTGACACAGACAGAATTAAACACGATAATATTGATACGTTCAAGGAGATTAATCTTGTTGAACGTATTTACAAAAGATAAAATGTGTAGGTTCAGTATCGAATTATCTCCTCTCTTGACATTATCAAAAATATTACGATTGGTGTGAGTTTGTGTTTAAAAGAAATGTACAGTACTCGAGTAAAAGTGTGGTGGATAAAAAAATGTAGCTCTGGATATTCATACCATCAAGTGAGTGAATTATTTCAAGCAACCTTTCCATTACGCCCAAAACCAAATCACACAACTATTATGCGCTGTTACAAAAAGTTCAATGAAACTGGGTGCGTAAATGTACATGGAAGTCCTACAAATACACGCCAGAGAGAGTCTGCTAATGAAGTAGTAGTTTTGGCAGCTGTGAATGCAAATCCACAGGCAAGTTCATGATATATGGAGAGAATGACCGGAGTTTCACAGAGGACAGTACTACGTATGCTGCATAAACATAAGTATGCAAGTTATGAGGTACACCTCAGCCAGCAGCTAACTCCAGAAGATGCTCCTCGCTGACTGCAGTTTGCCTCTCTGCTGTTTGAAATGTGCGATGCTAACCCAAATTATGTGCGTAACATCATTTTCACAGACGAATCCTTATTTACCCTCAACCATGCCCCAAATTGACAAAATATTCGCACATGGTCACAAGGAAATCCACATGAAGTTTATGCTGCCTATACACAATACCCAGGACGTTTAAACGTGTGGGCTGGCATGTTTAATCAAACAATACTGGGTCCAGTGGTTATTGATGGTACCCTGACTGGCGAAAAATATTTATCACTCTTGGAAAATGAGATTAGTGAAAGACTTGTTGCTGTAGATACTGGTGCTGAATTATGGTGGATGAAAGGTGGCTGCCCAGCGCACAATTATGGGCCTGCCAGGGAGTTTCTTCAACACTCATTCCTCAATCGTGTAATTGGTACCTATGAGCAACCCATTGCATGGCTTCCTCGAGCACCAGATCTCAATCCATGTGATACCTTCTTATGGGGCCATATTAAGTCAACAATCTACAAAAACCAAGTTGGAGCTCCTTTCCCAAACTTACAGACACTCCAATGTGCTATTGAACAATGTTGCGCTGAAATTACACATGCCCAACTTGCAGCTGTCCAGCGGAATTTTGAAGATCGCTTACATCACCTTGTATTAGCAGAGGAAAATTTATTTGAACACCTTTTATAATCCACTGTAATACTGGCAATGCAAATTAATTTTTATTATTTCGAAGTACTTACTATTCTTTGTATCAAATACCACAAAGTTAAACTGTTTTCCTTTCGTATTTAAAGTTTATTCATCAATTTGTAGCATTTCTCATTTCCTTATGTCATTTTGTATTCATTTCATATGGTGCGTCTACATCGCCTCACCAGTTGAAATTTCGCGTACAACTTTCCCTTTTGCGGCATATAGGCACGCACCAATATAGAGGTTTTCCTTACGGTGCGTGTCTATCCGCCTCACCCTGTATACCTATATGAATTTGAGTTACTGGTGTCCAAATTTTTCTGAGATCGTGAAACAAAAAACGCACCCCAACCCTAAGGGCCAATACCACACCAAGTGTAATTAGTTAATTTTTTAACAAAAACCTAATTAAAAATTGGCTGAAGAGTGGAAATAATATTGGAAAATATAAAGGTGTCAAAAAACTAAAGGTTCACGTGCGAGAAACTTATTCGTATCTAAACAAAGTTATTCTTCAATGACAACTGTAAATTATTTTCTTTAGGTTAGGGGAAAAGAGGGAGAAAAAATTTAATTTTAAACAAAAAATGGTCATAGGAGAGGAAATAAAAGTGAAAAAAATGACGTTCACAGACTGAAGGTTCATCCCAAAAACACAAGTTGTTTTCAATGAACTTCTCAGCTCTGAAAATTTGTTAAGTAGGAGGGTAACGGGAGGGGAGAATATAATTTAAAAAAAAATTAGTGGAGAAGTACTAGGAAATTTTCAGAAAGATTATTCCACTAATGTTGACCTTATATGCTCATAAAAAGCGAATGTGACAGAAACATTAACCTGATAGCCCCCGAAGATTTTATAAATCCCCTCTTTTTTGCCATGTCCAACACAGCTGTATAACTGTCAATTTTTTTTTTTTACATTGGGGGAAATGAGGAAAAGCGAATTCTATTTTATTTCAGACAAAAATGAAAGGATTAGAAATAAAGGTGAAAAAAGTAAAGGTACCTATGGACTGATGCTTCATGTACATAGAACTGAATTAAAAATAAACAAGATGGTTTTTCAGTAAGATAACTGAAAGTTTTTTTCATAGCCGGTGGAGAGTAAGGAAGGGGAATTTAATTTTTAAAAACAAAAATGACTGAAGGAGCCGAAATAAGGGTAAAAACAGAAAATAACCTTCTCAGTATGAGGATTCATGGACCTGAAACTGGTTCTTGAAAAAACAATGTTCTTTTTCAGTGACGTAGTTGTAAAGTTGTTTATGTTGGAGAAGGAAAGAATATAATTTTTTTTAAAAACAAAAACTGATGGAAAAATTGAAACAAGGCCAAAAAAACATCTAAAGATGATTGCAGATTGAATATTCATATGAGAAATTTATTTGTCAAGAAACAATATTGTTTTTCATTTTCAATGATTTACCTGCAAAGTTGTTTTTAGACAGAGGAGAGAGAAGAGGGAAAAATTCTAAAGTAAGATTGAAGATAGGCTCTGTAACGGCTAAAAGAGGTGGTAATGTACCTAATTAGAACCACTTTCAGTGTTACACAATACACGAGATATTGAACACTGGATAAGCATTAATACCTCTATAATAATTTAAATATTCAATTTATCATCCACAACTATCATGGACCTTAAAGTATTTGAGAGACTCAATAATATTTAAAAACACAAGTTTGAATTAACACTTTTAATAAAATAATAAAGTGTATAATAACAGTACATCAATTAATACGTTAATAAGTTTAACATATGGGATTAAAACCCTTTATACAAGACTGTCTATAAACTAGTAGCTCTGTAAGAGAGACTGAAGGAACTGAATGTAGATTCCTTCGAATCGAGGGTTTATATACTTGTTTGGGGTATGTAAATGTACATGTTGGATAGACTAAGTGAGGCAGGGTGTTGTTATTATAGGGTTGTGCTGACTCGCAATATACTCGAGGGACATGCACAATTAGGTCATGAATATACAGACATTATATCTATATTCATAAAATCAAATACGAGTAATTTAGTGGTTGTTTATAAAGAACTATAGGATGTTTTATTATTGATGAATTACCTACATTTTTGGTATTTGAAAACGTGTAGACAAATATGTTCGTCATATCTAAAAATAGACGAAAATATACGTTACAGGCTCCTCTATAATAAATCATTAAAATGTTCTTGTTTTCCTTGAGAAGTCTACAACATGTGACTATTTTTAGGTTTTTCAGTTTTCCTCAATAGTTAAGCGATCAGTAATGAAAGTAGTCAGTAGGTATATTATAGTTAAAATAAAATTTTAAACGGAGAGTTTCTTCTTAATTTTTTATTACCATTATAGGGACTGACATACAAATAGGTAAAGAAGGATATTTTTTCAAAAATCGTAATAATCTTCGTTATTTTCTTATTGAGAAGCTGAAGCTGAAAATGAAAATAGAATTCATAAATCAATATGTACCTACTATAGTATAATCTGTATCTCTGTTCATCATATTTCGTATCTGTGCATACATTGTGTCCCCAGTTACAGAAACGAACCATAAGACAAAAAATGAAAAAATTGCCTATACATTAATTTTTAGTTTCACAATAAAACAATAATGGAGATTATTATAATATTGAGAAATATTTATAGTATTTTTTTTCATCACCCTGTAACTTTGGCCCTATGAGAGTTATGAAAAAATATTTGGAGACTCATGTACTAAATTTTACGTGCATTATTTTTGTATGGAAGTGTTTATGTTGTATGGTGCTGAGCTATCGAGGAAAATTAAAAAAACTGAAAATAGTCACATTTTCTAGTTTACCATATGGGAAGCTCAGGGTATGGATGGGTAAGCCATTTTTATCATTTATTAAAAGGTCAACCAAACATATTTCAGCCATAAAACCTTTTGTAACAATTTATTTCATTTTAACCAAGGACACATATAGTAAATAAGCTAAATTGATTATAAAGCAAAATGCTGAATTTCAAACAACAGGATGCCTGTACTCTGTTCACACTAAGAATTGCATGACGTCATAAACAATATACACACTTGTCTGCTTGAAACACGATGTTGGTTTACTCTACAAAATATTTTAAATTGATATTTATTATTGGTATAAGTAGGTATGTGTATTTGCACATTTTCTTCTCTATGGTTGATTATGACGTCACACACTTCTTTGAGTGACAGAGTATTGTATAAATTTATACGTGAACATATTCATTTTAAACGTGTTAATCAAACCAATAAATATAGTCCGAGTTTGTTATTGAAAAGCTTATTTTGATGTAAAAATGTCTTTCGGTGAGAACAATGGAATGCGATATCATTTTTTGAGAAAATAAATGGGAAGCTGTCTGGAGAAAAACCATTTTAAAACTGCCAGGTATAAAGTATTCCTATTAATAATGAAATAAGTGATGATTAAAATTGATCTGGATATTGAAATTTCTGCAGTCCAAGATCTAGTCCAAAACTTCGATAAAAAATATAGACCGCTGTGAAGTGTTACCAATTCTGGTAGCTAAACAATTTCTCTCTCTCCATTTAATAATTTATTGGAGTTCGTGATAAATTAAGACGTTTGTAAATTTTGGAAAGACATAAGGGTAAGTTTGATTTAACCATCAATATATTAGTGAAAATCTTATATTTAAGATCGAGGCTGGGACAAGAATTGACTTTGCTAGATCTACAAAAAAATGCAGACATGACTGTGTAAGATTAAAACCAAAAGCAAAATTTTACTCTGCAAAACCAAGACTAGATGTTGACTAAAAGTAGGTACTTATACAAAACCTTTGTTTCTCTTCCGCGCTCATCACTGGATAAAATCCCGTGGAATAAAAGCCCTATTAAGTATGCCCATTCTGAGCCTAGTCGTCGAAAATTCAAGAGAATCATTACGTTTCCTTAAAATTAAAATGGTTGAATTTCGCGAAATTTAGGAAATCTACGTTTTCTAACTGACCCTTTTTATTAAGAGTACTCATTAGATATGTAAGTTGAAATCAAATAATTGCTATTTATGGTCCAATTCTGTGCTTTTCATCTTTCTAAATTGTTTTATTCTTAGTTAATTAATTGACACTCTTGCTCAACAAAGCCACATAATTATTTAATATTTTACGTCCATGGAGTGAACAGCATCAGTGGCGCAGCCACGATTTTCTTAAGATGGGAATTTGATGAGTTAAAGTTTCTCACTTTTTTCCTCATACTCACGGCGAATTTTAAGAAATTTTTTTTTTAGGGTGGAGGGACCACAGACGGACTTCGATCAACCATCTGAGTGGACCAAAAAATTTTAATTAAAAAATGTTGACGTTCTTGGTCAAACCAGGGCCTATGCAGGATAAATCTCGGTGGGGAGGAGAATTCGTAAATTAAAAAAATAATATTGCAAACGGAGCGAGCGAAAACATTTTTTGTTTTGTTTTGGGATACGAATTTCTGATTTTCATGCCAATCATCGTTATTTGTAGTGAAGTTAAAAACCATAATGGTCTCACTCTGTAAAATTCGGCTTTAAAAAAATCCGAAGTTCGGATTTATCCCCTTAATCCCCCCTTGGCTACGTCACTAAGCAATATAAGTCAAAAAACAATTTTTCAAGTATGCCACATAAACGTCCAAATAGATTAATTCCCGTATTTGAGAACTCATTTAGCCTAACAATGCATAATGATCTGAATGTCATAAGCCCACGTATGTCATTATAACTCAGTTACATATGTCTGAAGATATTCCAGTTTGAATGGAAGGTGAATAAAATAAAAAAGTGTTACTCCTTATACTTATTCCTCTGTAACTTCCGTACAAAATGTCTGAATCTGAATCACGCAGTTGAAGATCATTTGGTAATGCCTTACTAGATTCTGCGTGTTATTTGAAATCCACAAATTCTCAGTTTGGTTTCAACTGATTTTAGTTGAAGTACATTGTTAAAGAATTTTGAAAATCATTGTAATATTACAGGTAGATATATAAATGCGCTGTTAATCAAGAATATTTCAATTTAAAAAAAAAATAAATTCTACAAACAGTTACCATCAAAATTACGTAAACCAAGTCATTTTTCTTCGGACATTTCTTCATGTATTAAGGAGGCCAATTTTGAGAATGCCTGCAAAAAGTTTTAAAATAAGTAGTCTGTAGATATATCTAGTTCAAGAAGCTTCATGCTAGTAAAAAAATATTTAAAATATTAGGTGTATGCTATTTAGAAAAAAGTGTAACTTCTTATACTTCTTGATGAAAGACTACATGTTCTGTTTAGAAAAATGTGGAACTAATTATTTGGAAAAGCTATTTTATTGGTCAGTGTAGAACTCGAATAGAGCTTCATGCAAGAAAGCGCTACTTCCTTGCTCGCTCGGTGTGTCGGTTCTAATGAAAAGTTTTCCTCTTACATCATTGCGTTGCATGTGTATCCTATACTACCTATATATTGTAATTTCTTCATCAAAAATGTGCTTTTAATTTGTTCTACTTGGAGATATCAATTTTTTGAATTTTTATGGCTTCACAGAACTCCCAACACAACCAAAACCTTGGGCGTTGAACGGAGAATTTACTTTTAACAAAATTTGTCGAGAACCTAAAATTTGAGGGAACCACTTTTTTCTCAATTAATTTTAAGTTTAATAGCTGTGTTTGATGTGGAAGAAAAAGTACTACTCTTGAAAGTTTCAGTTCAGGATCCAGAAGTTGTTTTTGGGTGAAAAGTTTCCTTAGAGTTGAAGAAAAATGTGAGAATCCCAATAAAGATAAGTGTCTCGATAAAAATTCTTTCGAAATATAGAAAAATGAAATTCAAAATCCTCTCACGAATAAAATTCTCGATGTGCCCTTGGGCGTTAGTTTTCACGAAGTAGAAAAACTCAAAAATTAATAACTTAGAACAATTTTTTCAATGTACGATGCGAAGGCGTTCAGCCTGTTTAAAAAAGAAACTGGAAGTGCCGCACTTTTTGTCCTGTCCTAGCAATGAATTCAATTTGGACGTGGTATTGGCATATTTGCCATTGGTATATGATATGTTTAGTAGGAATCGTGAAGGGCAGAAAAGAAAGTTAAAGGAAACGCTACTTACAAGGTCAATTTGGTCTTCAGCAATAGCAGAGTACGACAGACGAATGTAAGAACTTGGCTTTTCACCATCAACGAAAAATTCGCAACCGGGAGTGATCAGTATTAAATTGTTCAGACATCTTTTCATTGCAAACTTCTTGCTGTCTGTAACGAACTTCAGTCGTACCCACAAAAAAAATCCTGCTGATGGTACAGTCCAATCGACTAAATCTAGCGAAATAAGAGTTGTTATTTCGAGATGTACATTTATTTTGAAATTTTATATGTAGGTACCTATATTGAGAAGGCCGAAATTATAATTAGGCCTAAATCACGAACCTTTCAAATATTTCTCCACAGCTCGCAACATCGTATCTCTTCTCATTTTGTAAAAAATTTGCACCTCATCCACATGTCGCAGGAAACCGTCAAACTTCCATTTTGTTAAAGTTTCATAAATGATAGCCTGGCGATGAAATTATATCGAAAGTTACAAAACAATTAAGTGTTCATAGAAGATTACAAGAAGCAGTATAACCTGTGATAATCCGGACGGATGTATTGAAGATGACGCTAGGTGAATAGCTATTTTTTGAAGAAACTTATTAGGCCCAGTGATGAACCCTAATCTGAGTCCTGGGCTTATTATTTTAGAAAAAGAATCAAGTCTGATAACTCTGTTTCCGGAATCCATGAATAAGAAACTTCTAGTGTTCTCCTAAATGAAAATATTCGTGAGAGTCCTATTACTAATTTTATTATAAGCTTTTATTCCACTCATTTTATCTTTGTTTGACAAAATTCTACTAATTTTCTACACCGGCCATATAGACATAGTATATCTAGACGGCCAATTAAAAAAAAAGGCTTCCATGTGTAGATATTGCCTATTTGCACCTGACGCTATTTGCACTTTTTTCAGAAAAATACATGCAGCTATATGAACTTGAATTAACTTTTAGGGATCTATTCTGTATGAAATCATATGGATAGAAAATTTATAGGGAAATATTTTCAACACCTGTAAAAATTTTCCAAACAATGGATGGTTTAGCTAATAAAATCCACCAAAAAAAATTTTCGTCCTCTTGTATTTCTTGTAAGAATATCCCAAAGCGTTAGGCGAAAATGGACAATCATTTTAGACCCACTTTTAATATGCGTTATTAACCCCTATGGGAAGTTGGCCGTCTAGGTTGGATAGTATATATGTCTATGACACTGTCCAGTAAAATCAACATTTGTTCGTTTTATTATTTAAGTTTATGGTAGCATAAAAAATTACTCACTTTGGAAAAATTGAGATAATAATAAGGGTCGTCCTCCACGATGAGAAAATTATATTCGTAAGCCAGTTCATAAATTTTCTTTTTTTGCTCGTCAATAATGGTTATGCCGGCAGGATTTTCACCAGTAGGTGTCACTATCATTAACTGATCGGAAATAGTTGTCACATATCAAATCGACTCACCATACATAATAAATAATGAAAAAAATATGTCTTCCACTCATCAATCTCAGTACGTGTATTTTCCAAAAGTGTTGCAACCGTATGGGTGTATTTTTCAAAAGTGTAAAATTTTGTAATGACTGCCATTCCAAAACCAGTGGACAGATTTGGCTTTAGTTCAATACAGAACCAGTTCTTAATAGTTTCTATCTACCATGAAAATTTCAAACAAAAATCTTTCAATTCACATCAGTTATCGGTATAACAACATGGTGAGTTTGGAAAACTTTGAGAATCCCTGCTCATGGGCGCAAATAGAGTTTCAATTTGGGGAAGGGGGAAAAACATTTTATGACTTTTTTTGCTTATCGCTTAAAATTTGGCATTTCTAGAAATCTGAAACCATCAGTCACATAATCCTTGCCAAAATTTCCCAAATTTCATAAATGACGAGTATAAGGAAAACCAACGTGTTTCACCCTTGATAAGAGCAAGAAGGGGCATTGAAAATGAATAATAATTTTAAAAAAAATATTTATTTCATTTTCTTTCAGTTTCGCATTTGCTCTGTAAACAACAAAACAACGTTATCACTTCCACTTTATTTTTCATTATCATTTACTCCCTCCTTTTTTTTATCTTCGTTATCAGCCCCTTCTCTCACTAAAATAGGGTAGCGTACACTTTTTCACCAACCTACTCCAGAAGCATTTACAATGCTAAACATTTTTATTAAGGCAAGACCCCCTTGCTCTCTGTTATTTGCGCCTATGTCCCTGCCTCCGAAACTACTGGATAAATTTCAAAATTTTTTTACTTGAATGTGTAGCCCAAGAAAGTCTCTAACACTATACCATCATTGATGTAGATCAAAAATCGGCAGCTCCACAGGCTCCTAAAAATTCCACAATATGTAAAATGTGGAAATATATTTATATAATATATATATATAAATAGTGTTCAGAAAAATTTGAGTGACTTCCATATTTGTGATCTGCGAATCAGAATCTGTGTTTTTCCACCAGTCCCACCATTTTATTGAATGCAATAGTTGTATTTTCTTTGAAAAATACAGTAAAAGAATAAGTACCTACTTTTGGCATAGGCTTTCCAGAAGTCAATCTTTCTGCAAGTGCTCTTTGCAGGAGGGCTATTTTTATTCCTTCGGGATCTAATTCAGCCGGAATAATTTCGATATTCATAGGTATCAGCTGAAAATCGAATATCAACTAATATACTTAAACCAAATTTTTTGCTGTGAAAATTATTTTGCATTATTTATTTATTCATAAATCATAACAGTGGATTCACGGTCATTTTATCAAATCCAAAACACCGAATGGAAAATTACCGAATTACTATTTGATCAAATTCCAATTTACCAAAACTGTTTTACCAAAAAACTTTCCACCGAAACATATTTTTTCTAAATACTAAGTACCGTTTTGAATTTGACAAAAAACAGGAATGGAAAAATGCAATTTCTCAGTTTTTTTTATTAAAAAAAAAAAAAGCCACAACCAACCTCACCTAACTATAACCACCAAATGATAAAGGAAAAGAAAAATCCCAACTTAAATCTTTTTAATTTATAGGAAAAAAAAAGAAAAAAAGAAAAAAAACACCTCATCTCCCACCATACAATAAAGGCATATAGAAATGCCCATTTTCAGTTATTTGAAAAAATCAAATAAAAAGTAATATAGCTTTTAAAATATATTATTTTTTGGTAGAAGCGTCTTTTGGTAAAATAGATTCTGTATAATTGATTTTGGAATAATGGCCATTCAGTGAAATGGTCATTCGATAAAAAGGATTTAGTAAAGCGTCGGAATACCATAACAGTGTGATGCACGCGCGGGATTTATAAAAAGAATGGTTTGAAGACGAGTTGAAGAAGTCAAAATACACATAAATCTTCAAAAACTAGCACTCCAGCTTGTCTACATATTTTTCGGCTTTGAGTAATAATAAATTTAGCATTCTAAGAAAATTCTGAGATCTTTCAGTTTTTTAAGTGTCAAAGATTTCAGCTCCAGTCCTACATTTTTAGTGCACTTTCAAAATTTTACTATTTTAACAGTCACCCGCATGGTTCTTATGTTGAACATGTAACTGCTAGAATTTAATTTCTTACTCAACAAATTTCATGATTTTTACTGTAGTTAAGAGTTCTTGAAATTTCCTTGTACTCATCAATATTGATTTGAAATAACTCTGGTGACCAATAATGGTATATATGGTGCGGATATGTGTGTATATGAATGCTCTACAACACCAAAATAAAAGAAGGTGGAGCATGTTCTTCTAGTTGTCAATATGTTTGAGCGTAGCTTGGTATCAAGTTAGGCAATACAGATGAAATGTAAAACCATGAGGGCAACAAGTAAATTTGTTGACCATTCGTCCATTGGCCCGCTAGGTAATCAACGAGTGCACAAGTACACTCGTTTGTCTCGATCACCCGTTGCCACATATAATATTCTGAAAATTAGTAATTCACAGGTGAAAATTGCTGTAAAAATTTCATTTTGTTTGCAATTTTTACTTAAGTGAGAATAAGATAATGAGGTTAGATGATTCATACTAAGCTGAGAATTCCTGGATACGAAGGTGTTTGTAGTATTACTCCGTCACCGGGCTCCAAAAACGTTGCTACGATTTTGGATAGTGCCTCTTGGCATCCACAGCTCATAATAACGTCGTTAGTTTCCCATGATCGAGGACCATGAACAAGGTTTTGTAGCTGTTTTAACCAGTCTCGCAGTTTCGCGTTACTGAAAGGTGTAAGAAAATATTTAAGTTCATGCATTCAAGAAACTAAATGCAGGGAAAAATTTCATGAATTTAATGTTATTTATACCCTTCGCTGATACCATATTGTAGAGCTTCTTTCAATGTTTGTCCCTCTAAATTAAATGATGAACCATCTTTAAAGGAGACATTAATATTACGAAATGGAAATGCTTCAATATTAGGATACCCAAGGGAAATATTAACTTTCCCTTTCGCTAAATTGGCGAAAATGTTTGCTGAAACATGAAACAGTAAACGGTACAAACAAAATAAAAAAACCAAAACCTCGATTACTGAAGAAACGACATAAATTTAGTATCCTAATTATTTCTTCTTCCAAAGATGTACCTACATTGTTACAATCAGTTGAGAAATAAAATAGGACAAGAAAGTGTTAAAATACTGGTGGATGAAAAGAGACCGAAAGGGCTCATTGTCCATAACTTCTACATTTAAAATTGCCATTTCTCATGTCACATCAATTAAAGAAGTTAAATTTCAGACTCATCAGTAACTTTTACCTTAAAATAATACTATGATCTCCACTGTTCGTGATGGAGAAATTTTTCTATATCTCTTTTTTTTTCTTTCAATTAGATGCAACAATATTTCGTCAGTCAGTTTTTGGGACGTCAATATTTCCTTTGGTGTGACAATTTGACCCAGTGGAATCACATTTTATAATATTCATGAATTTTTCATGAATTTTTCATGGAGGGGTTAACAGTTTTTTACGTATTTCACAGACGTAAAATTTGAAAAACCGATTAATTGTGTTTTAAATTGACCTTTTTTTTTTGGCTCTTGGAGTAACCATGTGTCGTAACCAGAAACTGAAGGTCACACAAATAAAATAGCCCAGATAGCGGCCAGGTCACAATTTATCTTAATTATCCCCCCCATCTTCTCATTTTACTGAGTTGTATGAAATCGGAATTGCTATCGATTGAAGAACACTTGAAGAATAAAAAATCACATCAGTAATACCGATCACTTTAACCCACACAGAGAACCATCTAGCACATCACAAGAAAATAAAACAGAGTTATGAGAAGAACGAAACTAATGTAATTATTAATTGAAATCATTACATAGGTACCAGGTAGCGAATATTACGAATGTAGACAGATCATAATAGTTCGATATGAATACGAAGGAACAAATAACAAAATTAACTCCACATGGAAAATTGATAGTTGATTCGCAGGACAGTGCACGAAATGTGAAGATCAAATGAAGTCAAGAAATGTAATTTCTTGTTCTGAGATGGTGAAATAAGCTTGAAGCTTCAATTGCGATTGGGTAAGGGAAATTACATGAAAATAAGATTTGACCTCTCGCTTGCAAACACAGATAAGAGTAGAAATCTCTGTCTTTTAGTTAATCTAGTGAACATAAAAATGAAAGTTTTCTTCGAAAACTTTTCTCGAATTTCCCTTCTGGCTAGAATCTAGGTATACCTCTATACATTAAGTACAAAAGGACCTACTTTGCACACGTATCACACACTGTTTTTTTACAACATCCTTCATTCCCCAAAAAAAGGGCAATTATTGTTGTTTTTGTAAGCTTTTATTCTACTCACTACCGCAATTTTAAAATATACCAATACTGCAGCCAACCTTCTGCAACAAAATAATATTTATTTCGCATGAAGCTAAAGCCGAAAAAAAAAAACTTATCTTTAAAAACGCGTTTTTAACGTAATTTTAATTTTTAAACTGAATAATAATTAATATTTATACTCTTTTTTTTTAACCGAATAATCTCAGCACCCTTCTCATTCCCTCAACCTACGAAAAAAGGACTCCAGAAGTTTTATTAGAACCAGGTAATCGAGTTAACTTAATAATTTTACTTTAGAAAGAATAAAAAACTGAGAAATAGTCAAGCCCTACAAGACAGTGACTGAGTCATGCGAAAAAATTAACTCGAAAGTGTGTATATGCACGAAACAATAGTTTGCGTCATATTGAAATTTGCTACTTTTTGTTTAGTTAAGAGGCATAAAAACATATTTTTCGGTCAAGGGTTGAAAAAAAAATTTGACTCTTTATAATTTTCAAAAAAAGAAAGAAAAACATTAATATCGGGTTTCCTAAGAAATTTTTTGCCTTTTAGAAATTATAATTTGCCTGAATTAATATTCTGGAAAATGTTAATGAATAAAGAATTGATCCGTTGTAAAATCAAACGTAATCATGACCTAGCAATTAATTGTATTTAATTTTACTGCATTAGAAATTAGAAAGTTTTTGAATTCATTCATATTTTCATGCATTGGTGTGGTAACAAAAAAAAACAAAAAAAAAACAAAAAAAAAAACACTGAATCAGAAAGGAAGAACTTTGAGATTTTGTTAAATTTAGGGATGTAGCTAAGGGGGATCGGGAAGGCTCACCCCAAAAGGTTTGGTCAGTTAGAAAAATTGTTTATTAGTTGGAAAAATTGAGCCTAAGAGAAAAAAAAACATAATATACTAGTGTGCTAAGTGTTTTTTTTTCTAACCGGTTGGTAATTTCAAAAAATTTAAATTTTTCTCCCGCCCCCCAAAAAAATGCCTTTCGCTACGTCTCTGGTCAAATTCAAAACATGTTTTGAGAAAAGACCTCAAAAATTATTCAAATAAATCGGGTGGAAAACTAATTATAAAGAACTGAAGTTTGATCAAAATTTCAGTGCTATTTGACAAAAAAAAAATGGAGTTTTCATCAGCACCCGTTGTTCTCGAAAAGCAATTTGTACCAATCTTCCTCCATCGTCATTCCACAGTAACGTACAAAATATCGATGGAAATGAGAAAGTGGCGTTCGAATATACCCTACAGACATCCACAAGTAGCACGATGTTTTCCACATTTTACAAATTAAACTTGACGAAATAATTATTTTTAATTTTCAGCAAAATAAAATTACTTACCCATTTCTCTCAAATGTGATTGCTTGCTTTTTTTCGAAACATTGTTGATGAAATAGTCATAATTTAAAAACACTGATGTGCCATTCGTTGATCTCGATGCTATATCATCCGTGTGGATGTTTTGAGTCATGTTGAATGCGATGCCGAATTTGGGTTTTTGCCGCCCGTATACTCTACAAATTTTGCGGTCTCTGAACTTAAAAATCAGTAAGAGTGTAAAATAAATAGTATAATTATAACCATTTTATGAAAAACTTCTTATCTTTATTTTAAATTACTGCACCTGAACAAAATTACAAATGTTATGAATAATCAAGAAAAACATTAACTAAAAAATTTATCAGAAAAAAAGGAACAGAATGAAATGAAAAAATATTGTTAGGGCTAAGCTGCGTTTGATTATTGTGTTTCATGACTAATGAAGTAGTGAGTTAAATAATGCGATCTGAATTCTCGACATGTACGATATACCTTACAAATACCTATATTTCTGAAATTCTCCAGCTTGATTTAAGTTAAGAAAATTTTTTCTATTTTCCACATTCGAGAGTTGGTAAACCAGGTACTACATATAGATAAAAGCAATTAAATAAATAATAATTTAAAATTTCACCTTTTTTTCTTCGGTTATTGTAATGCTGAAATTATTTTTTATTTCAGATTTAAAAAAAAAAAGAAAAATTTTCCGCCCTAAAAATCTATTGAATGTAGGTAGAGCTTTTGTAGGCTAATGGAAAATCCAGCAATGGTTGAGTGTATTAAAATTTCAATAAAATGTAAAAATTCGCGTTTTAATACTCGAGTTACACTGATATTTTAAAATAAAGAAAAAACATTGTCATCTAGGTTCGTACGTTACAACTTTTTTAGGAAAGTTGACGAATGTAAAATAACTCAATAATTCTCACCTTTTCAAGTATTTTTGTTCTGCACTTATTTTCTTCATACAATCATTATTATATTTTATAATAGGTACTTACTCCTGGTCGTGGATAAGTATACAAAGATAAAGTATGAAATCTTAATTCTTTCATTTTAAGGTACGATTGTATGAAAGACACGTGCGGTATACGTAAGCACGCTATAGTCATGCGGTGTATATTTAACACGTTTTAGGAACAACGAATTATAAATTAATTCCCTTCATCTCAGTTATTTTAGGTTTCATCATTTCCAGTAAAGACCATATTTCAATTAGTGAAATGAAATAAAAATTCAGCTCCCGGTTTAATTTATGTACTCATTGGGAAGAATCGAAACAAATTTATCAAATAAATAAAATTTAGAAATGAAAAAAAGAAATGTGAAACAATATTTCAATAAATAATTGTAACAGAAAGAATATGAAAACAAAGATTCTCTGAAAAACAATCGGCAAAACAAATTTGTAAATAATTCACCAAATCAATTTACCCGAAGTAGAATAATCATTCTATGAAAGAAAGATTTGAAATGTTCTTAAAAAATTTTTTTCAAGAAAGAAAATTCGAATAAATTTAGTTTAATGAAAAGAAAAAAGATTCAAATTAAATTCTTCAAATAAATTTAGCTGGAAGAAAAAATATTCAAAAAATATTT